>JANHFP010003814.1:300188-312311 GCA_032468135.1 Calamaria suluensis | reverse complement strand
GCGGCGGCTTTTTGCTGCTGCTTTGTTCTGCGGGCCCTTTCTCCTTTCCTTGCTCAGCTGGTGCTGCCAGGGCAAGCGTGGTATGTGCGTGTGTGGTGGTGAGGAGCATGGAGCGTTCGGTGCTGAGGTAGAAGCAGCCACGGTGGCTTTACGCACCGCTGCAGACCTTTCCGGGAGGAAACGCAAACGGAGCACAAAGCGGGCGGCACCTCGCCAGGCTTGTTCGGGAGCCTCCTGGGCTTGCCTGGAAGTCCGGCGATCACCACCCACTTTGCTCTCTGCTGCAGACCTTTCCAGGAGGCAGGCCACCCGGCAGCCACCCGGAACAGAGCGCAAAGCGGGCGGCGCCTCACCAGGCTTGTTCGGGAGATTCCTGGCTTGCCCGGAAATCAGGCGATCGCTGCCCGCTTTTCTCTCCGCTGCAGACCTTTCTGGGAGGCAGGCTGCCTGGCAGCCACCCGGAATGGAGCGCAAAGCGGGTGGCGCCTCACCAGGCTTGTTCGGGAGCCTCCTGGCTTGCCCGGAAATCCGGCAATCACCACCCGCTTTGCTCTCCACTGCAGACCTTTCCAGGAGGCAGGTGGTCCGGCAGCCACCCAGAATGGAGCGCAAAGCGGGCGGCGCATCAAAAGGCTTGCCCGGCGGATTTTTTTTATAATAATTTTTTTTTAAAAAATCAGTCCGTTCCCCCCCGCCGCCGCCGTCCCGTGTTGCCAGTTTGAAAATCTAGTCACTTTAACCTAGTCCCTGTTCTTGGCAAGGTTTTTGGGAAATGGCCTGCCGTTGCATCCTTCCCAGGCCTGAAGCAAAGTGCCTGACCCAGCTGACTTTGTGCTTAAGGCAGGATTAGAATTCACTGTCTTCCATTTTAGCCCAGTTTCCAATCTGGTGCCTAAACCTCTATATCAGACTAGGCTCTTTTATAAATGAAGAAGTAGTCAGAATTATGGTTAACTACTGGATTTAAAGAGGAAAAATGTGGTTGCACAGTCCAATAATCTATATTTCAGATTTAAGTCCATTAAATCTAAACCATGCATTTATCATCTTAATATGTTCCACACTGAGAGTGAGTGGGTTTCAGTTCAAACCCTTCAGCCTTTTCCAATGTGCACTTGAGGTAATTTTATATGAAGAAAGAAAAATACCATAAAGAAAGGAATAGGTGCTATTTTCTACACTAAATAACATCGACTGCCACATCAGAAGATTTTATTTCTTTCCTGTTTAATAAACCCCTGCTCTTTAAATAATGCAAAATGAGTCAAAGAGTTTTGCCTTCCTTTTAATGCTTTGTGCACCTCTCCTATTTTATGATTCTAACATGGAAAGTGAAGCAGAACTGAAGTTTTGAATACATTACATTAGGAACATAGACCAGAATAAAAGATAAGGCTCCAACATTGCAGAAAAGGCAGAGTAGAAACCATTTTAAATGATATATGTCTGAGAATTGGAAGGTTAATAAGGGAAAAGTCTCTTGTTTTTTCATGCAAGAATTTCAACACTTTGATCTAAGTAATGAATCTGATTGTAGGATAGTTTGAAAGGGAAGTTTTATTTTTAGGTTACATCAAACTCCTCTTTAAAAAGGCTTGAAAACATTTTTTAAAAATATATACATTTTATTTTAGTGTGCATTTTGATACCTTTTTATTTTGCCAAATAATTTAATAAAGCAATAAAAAAAATTTCTTGGATTCAGGTGTAGTTTATTTTTAGGGCACAGTAATGCAGCCGAGTGATTTTTCAGAATTGAAAATATTCTTTTTTCCCAAATATTTAGGACACTGAATATTTTTAATACAGTAAAAGATGTACCCTGAGGCTTTTTTAATTGCTTCACTGATTTTAGGATTTAAGAAAAATTCTGAATGACTTCTAAAAATGTAAGGTGAAAGGAAGATATTAGTTTATCTTTGAAATACCTTTTTATATTGATTTATCAGGGAACAAAGTAAAATGCAGGATCAAATCAAAACTCTTTATGAATCTCAATAATATAAACCAGTTCTTATAAACAAAAATGCAGAAAGAACATTGTTCCCAGGGGTGAAATCCAGCAGGTTCTAACAGGTTCTGAAGAACCAGTAGCGGAAATGTTGAGTAGTTCGGAGAACCAGCAAATACCACCTCAGGATGGACCCAGAGTGGGGTGGGAATGGAGACTTTGCAATATCCTTCCCCTGCCACGCCCACCAAGCCAAACCTAAGATTTCACCCCGATTCCTATTCCTATTCTAAGAGACAGTGGGTTATGTTTGTCTTTGAAGTAAATGAGAAGTGTTTCTTCCTGGTCTTTAAGTGTTTGGAATCATTTTATTACTGCCAGTGGGAACCAAATCAGAACATCAATAAATGACCTACCAAATACCAATCTTCTCTTCCTGCTATCCTTGCTATACTTATATTTCTTTCCTGTATGTCTTTTTCAATCTGATTCCAGATTTCCCACCCTCCTCCTCTTTCCCCCCAGTATAAATTATCATTTTGTATCATGAAACTAGCCCATTTTTCATTCAGCTGATTTTCACTAATACTTTTTATATAAAAACCTTTTAGAGACATTTTCTGGCCTTTAGGACTCTTCTCATCTGTAATTATTCACACAAGTTCATTTTGATTGTATGGTAGCTGGATTCTTAGAGCATCCATAGCTCAATAATTGACTACAATATTCTGTCCTTGAATGATTAAAACAGGAGTTTTCTGGATGGATTGGGAAAGGCACAGGGATCAGTACTGGGATGGCCTTCTTCTGTGTCAGTCAAGATCTTTATCCAAGCAAAACAGCAGAGTCCTGACTCTGTGACTGCTGCCTTTTGCTATTGTCATGATGTTCTGCCTTCTCTGAATGAGGAATCCCAGGCAGGGATTCCCTGCAAACCCAGGAAAATGAAAAGGAGTGGAAAGACCTTTATTGCAGGCTTCCCCACCAGATCTCAGGGAACTTCTGAAGAGTGTGCTTGCTGAAGTGTGGAGAGACTCCTTCTTGCAGCAAAGGGATTTGTTTCTAGATTTGTTTACAATTTCATGGAAATTATAGCACGGGCTATGTAAACCCATGGAAGGATGGTGATAAATGCTGCACTACTAGTGACTGTCTTCTTGTCTGGTAACAAACACACATCAATAAGTGGGGCACCACCAGCTGGTTGGTAAAAAATAACAAGATGCCCTTATAGAAGTCATTGTCAATAAAACAACCAGACCGTAGTTTGCTTTATTATAGACGTGGTGACTTACTGAGTGCAGGTCAATTGCTCTACAAGGATCTTACAGTACAGACGTAGTAGAGTTTCTGTAGGGACAGAGACTACATAGCAGTGAAAGATAGAAGGAGCGAAGAAGTTTCATAATGGAGGTTATGGTAGTTTGGAACTTCTGGCTAATTGCTGGCTGTCAGTGTTCAGCCACAGAAGGAAGGTTATGCTAATGAAGTAATTGGGTGCTTTCTTGCACAGTTGCTAAGGCATCTTTTAAAGAAGAAAGTCTCCTAGCATTTGAAGAGCAAATAAAACAAACAGCCTGTTTATCTACCAAAGAGAAGGGGTTTAGCCTCCCTTCCTGTTCTTTCAAGCCATTATGCTAAAGGAGCAGGTGGGCTGTCAAGTCATGCAGACTTTATTCTAATTAGATTTCTCTGAAACTTTAAAACCAGAAAACAGGGCGGGGGATCCAATACTGATTTTGGTGTTTGGGGGGGGGGGAGTTGAAAGATAGAAGGATCTCCACAGTAGTTTCCAACCCTCTTTTGAAAATACAAGCCAGTTGTTCATTAAGCCAGGAGTTTATTTTCCTGCAGAGAGACGTAGGTGGCAGCAATGGGGAAACGGATGCAGGAGTTCAAAGGCGCTTGGGCTACTGAAGGTGCAGGCAGAGAACAAAACCCAGAGAAGTAATTAGAAGGTCAAAGCCAGCTATAATAACAGACACTTACCCACAGAGCAAGGGCAGGGGAGCTTGCAAGGCCCTGATCTATTTACTGCTTAGCTTCATTACAGCTCTGGCTAACCAGCTATATTCATCTGAAGATTAATTTCATCCGAACATGGTGCCCTCAGCAGGGAGGATTCATTATATCTCTCCCAATGCAAGCTGAAGAGCATGAGTGCTGTTTGGGTATGAAACTTCAGATTCAAGCAGCATTGTTTTCAGCAATATGTCCTCAGGGAATAGAAAGTAAGGTTGTACACCACCCTTAAGATTCAGCATCTTGAGAAACAGCTCAGTTCAAAACAAAGAAATCAAAAGCTTTTTTGAGTTGACTCAGAGCTGAATTGAGAACAGGATTCAGAAACGTACTATGTTTCTTCTGGGCTGTCCCTGAAAATCCCTAAGTATGGAATATCTTTTTAATATATAGTTTATAAGAGGATTGGGTGACATTTGCTAACATAATTGTTCCCATCACCCATCTCCTACCTCTTATGACTGTATGACTGTATGTTTGTATCCTTATGATTTATATTGACTGTTTCCCAATATGATTTGATTGTCTATCTGTTCCCATATGACTATCATTAAAAGTTGTACCTTATGTTTCTTGATGAACGTATCTTTTCTTTTATTTACACTGAGAGCATATGCACTGAGGACAAATCCCTTGTGTGTCCAATCACACTTGGCCAATAAAAAAAATCTATTCTATTCATACAAACCCACAAGGAGGACAAATTTTTGGACATTTTTTTCTTCTTGTGCCATATCCATCATCAGATGGTGGCTATCTTGTTGGCAATCCTATTTTTGTCAACAGCTGCATGAAAAACGCTGCTGAATTTTGTCCAAACCAGTCCCTTAGATTTTGAAGCCATGTCGTTCTTCTTCAGCCTGGACCTCATTTGCTTTCAATCTTTCCCTAAAGGATTAAGTGAAGGATGCCACATTTTTCTGGGTTTAAATGTCCAAAATATTCTACCTTTCACTTTTTAATAGCTTTGATAATTTCCCAGATGGCTTATCACCTCCTCATTTGTGATTTTGTTAACCCAGCTTATATGGAACAGCCATCTGTAAATCTACATTTCAAATGCTTCTAGTTTCTTTAAGTGGTTTTCTATTAGAGACCAACTCTCTACTCCGTAGAGTAGGATAGAAAAGATGTAACATCTGACAAGTCTGATTTTCAGTCTTAGACATTTGTCATGACTGCAGAAGACCTTTTTCATTTTGAAGAATGCTGTTTGAGCTTTCTCTAATTTTGTCTTTATTTCACTGATCATGTCTGAGTTTTCATGTAAATTAAAACTGAGATACGTGATCCTTTCAACTTTTTCTAATGGTATTCCTTCTGAATTTATCAGTGGTAAATTAATGGGTTGGTTGCTGACGGTTTTTGAGGTGTTAAGCTTCAAGCCATATTTTTCAGATATTTCTGAGACTCTATTGATGAGGAGATGGAATGTCTTCATGCTTACTGGCAAGCAGAACTGTATCATTAGCAATTCTTAAATTGTTGATCTGAAAACCGTTTACTTTTAGGCCAGCATCAGTGCTTCATTGAAAATTGACTCAGAGTAGATATTAAACAACTGCGGAGACAGAATACAGCCCTGCTGACCCTTCTTTATATTTCTGCATCATCTGAGTATTTTTGGGCTGGTCTCACATCTGCTATCTGATGCCAATATAGATTCTTTATGATTCAGATATCTTTGGCATCTAGTTCCACTTGTTTCAGGATTTGTTATAATTTGCTGCATCTTATTACAAGGAGGGTGGATTTCTTTAAAATTCAGATAATAGGCACTGAGATGCTTGAAATTCTGATTTGGTTTTAAAATGTCTGATGAAAACAGGGCAATAGCCTTTTCAGACAAATAAATGAACTGTACAAGGATAGTTTACAAGGAGAATGATTATATCATTAATCTCTTTTAGGATGATAGTGCTGACTTTTGGTGGCTCTGTAAAATGAAACCATAACAGGGATTCACTTTACCTTGCTGTCATATGGATCGTAGTGAATGAAATGCAATCTGCATGTAGGTTGATACAGATCAGTCTCCCTAAATTTGGAAACAGGTTCCCAAGGGGCAATGCCATTTTACACCTAACTGTGTTATAGTAAATATAAAACCAGACACTCAGCATCATAGTCAGAGCCAGTAGTGGTAAACTAGGAGTAGGGCTACCCAGCCTCAACTTCTTTAAGCACAGAAGCCATCTGGGTAACAAAAAATAAAATAAAAAAGGATGTATAAATATAATATCTATAAGTGGACAAAAGAACTACCAAGACATTGCAGATAGTACTAACTTTATCCTTCATTTAACGATAGAAAATGTTGAATTATATTTAAGTAAATATAATTGAGAGATATCTACAATAGTCTTCACAGTGGCCTAGTAACTATTTCTTTGGTCCTTCCCTATCCAGAAATGATAGGGGTGTCTTAAATAAGGCTGCTGCCTGTTGGTACACTATGAGTAGAGAAATTCACACATTTTGCCACACTGGTTCCCACAGTGTAATCCTTAATGAAGACTCTTATCTATGCTCAGTAGGATTCACTCTTCTTCTTCTTCCTGAAGAGGTGTTCTAAGTATATTTTCTGCCATTTCATCTCCCAGAGCTCCTCTGAAATCCAGGCCCCTGTTGCTAGCTAATTCCAAGCAGGAATGCTAAGGTCTCAGTCAAACCATGCAAGGATTCAGGAGATAATCCCAAACTTTGAAACCTGAGTAGGTCCATCAAGCACTTTGGGAAGAGAAATAGAACAGGTTATTCCTCTCTTGGGCGGGAAGCAGCAGCAGGAAACACCAGTGTGATCTGTTCCCAACATCCAGAACTTGTCACTATTGCTTTGAGATAAAAGTGTCTGATCCTGCTACATTGAGGCCTTAAAGAACTGGGTGATGGTTGGCATGGTGGTTGTTAATAGGGGGGTGAAAAGAAGTCAGTGACAGCACTTTATTTCCAGCTGTGATCAGAAATAAGAGGCTGACAGAGCTCTCTTTTCAAAGAACTCTGGTAGTCTTGCTGGCCACTGACAGTGGTTTATTTTTCCTGGCTGGGGATGTGCTCTGTTTGGGTGGGGGCTTGGTTGTGCTCAGGTTACTCTTAGCCAATCAGAACACAGCCAAGCTCCCAACCAATCAGAACACAGTCAAGCCTCCAACCAATCAGAACATACTTCCACCCAATCAGAACACAGCCAAGCCCCCACCCAATCAAGTCACACCCCCACCAGCAGTTAAGAGGAGGAAACAGCTGTAAGCTCACATTACTCTGAGAAGCACAAAACCGAAGACACAAGCCTGAAGATGACAAATGAGACTTTGTTGAAATGTCGTCAAGAAACTTCCAGTTTTGGAGATCACTTTCAGCAACAGCCGGCACAGGACATGACGGGGCAATCTCCTGCCCTGGTGTCCTTCCTCTCCCTCCTGGTGGGCTCTTCGGGGCACAGGTGAGCCCTAAGGGATGCTTGCTGCAGGGGGTGGCTTGCTGAGGGCCCCCGGGTTGAGCCGGGGGCTGTTGCCGGCTTTGCCCGAAGCACTGGAGGTGCGAGCAGCATGCGGCAGCCCACCTCCGATCATGCAACCCAGCTGGCTCGCCGGAAGAAAACTTGAACTTTTGGAAGTAGTGCGAAGCGGAGGCATTGGATTGTGAATGAAGAAGGTGTCAGGCGAGGTATTTGGAGAGTTTTGGGGAGATTTCAGCTTCAGATGGTGAGTTTGTGAATAGGAGGGGGAAGGGTTTCCCCCCTCTGAACTGATTTATAAAATATTAGTATTCCTCTTCCCTTGGATTTAAGAGGGAAGAAGTGATCTAACAAGGTTTCCTGTACTGGAGTACCTGCTGTGGATGCTGGATCTTGGTCAGGGCTGGCTGAGCCCCCCCCACACCTCCCCGGGACTGGAAAATGGCTGCTCTTCTTCCTTTTTTTTTTTTTTTTACTGATTTTGGATTACATCATCTCCTGACTCAAATTCCTGGTGTTGGAAGATAAGGCTTTCTCTAGGATTTATCCTCTTTGTCTACAGTGGTGCTCCCCCTGGTGGAAGCTCTGAGAACTTAATCTGTTATAAGAATTTGCTTTTTGGATGCCTGGACCTCCTTGGAAAAATTCCTTTTCTCTGCAGTTTATTCTAAAGTAATTTGTGAAGACTTCTGCAAGGATTTCAAAATGCCATGTGGACAGAAAACAACAGATGCTGGATCTATGGATAAAATTATGGAAATGTTGGAAAAATTACAGTTGGGACAGTCTGAAATGAAGCAAGGCCAGATAGATATGAAACAAGGGCAAGAGACGATGAAACAAAATCAAGAGACTTTGAGACAGGAAATGGTAGATTTAAAAGAGGACATTAAGAAAAACCTTGCAGTGTTTAAAAATGATTTAACTAAAGTACAACATTTAGCTGAAGAAAACAAGCAGAAGGTTGGGAGTTTGGAAGGGGAGATGAGGGGCATGCAGAAGGTAAAACAAAATGTGGAAAATGTGATTTTTAATTTTCAATTAGAGAGATCAGCTTTCTTTCTTAGGTTTCAGAATATTGAAGAAGAAGATGGAGAAGACATTAAAAATATAATGTGCACAATATTGGCTGAATTTATTGGGAAAGAAAGAGAACGTGTGAGTTGGGAATTGACCAGGTTTACAGGGTTAATTCATATTATGCTAAAACACATAATGTTCCCAGAGAAATTCATGTCAAATTTTTGAGAATGTAGACAAGGGATGAAGTACTCAGAGTCCAGAGGGGGGGAGCACTGAAATACAGGGGCAAGGAAATAACTGTTCTTAAGCAGATTCCAAAAAAGATACGCGAAATAAGAAGGAAATATATTTTTTTGTCTAATAAATTGTATCTTAAAGGAATCATGTTTAGATGGTTGATGCCGGAAGGGTTACTGATTTTCTGGGAAGGGAACAGATTTAAAATTAATTCTATTTCAGAGGCTGAGGCCTTTATGAAAGAACATGGTTCCCTACTAGAGACAGAAGCTGCAGGGACTGAAGAAGGAGAAGTTGAAGATGAACAGATGGAAGAGGTGGTCGAACCGGTCCTGGGGGCAGAGGGGTGTGTGGGGCTGCCAGGAAGGCTGAGATCCAAAGATAAAAGAAAATAGTTGCAGGAATGTGGACTGAAACTATATCATATAAAAATATCTGAAGCTGTAATTGGAAAAAATTATTCAGAAATGACATACCCATTGCTATCCTTTTTTTATTAAGTAAATGCCTTTGCTCATTGTACTGCTGTTTAAAAAAAAAAGAATCTCCAATTTACCCTACCCTTATATAAAATGTCAAAAATTATACTTTGAGAGAAACATGTAATGTAATGCAAGATATTATATGTGAACATTTTTTTATTTTATGCTATTATACAATAAAAACTTTTTCTACAAAAAAAAATAGTAACAGAAAGATGAATAGATCATCCATTTAGTACCATCATACATGTAATACAGGTAGTTCTCTTTTAGCAGTTGCCTTGTACATTGACTGTTTGCAGTTACAATGACAGTGAAAAGTAACCTTTCAGCCAATACTTATATCTGCAACCTTTGCAGGTATGTAAAGTAAAGGAAGATTGAAATAAGATCCTAAGTAATTTGCAATTCTGTTTAAACATTGCTTTGTTTGATGACTGAATTGCCAGTCTGAATCATGGTCACTAAACAAGGACTACCTATTCTGATATAAATTTCTTCCTAAGATATGAAAAAAATTACTGGGGTTGCATTCACACCATTACAGAACAACCACATAAATCTAAGAATTTATCTTTTATCCCTTAGATCAGCTATTTTAGATTAATGCATGTGCCCAATGAAGGATTTATCTGTGATCTTTACCGTTCTTTAACATTTCTGTTCCAGTGACTCAGTCAGTGCAGTTCTTCCTGACAGAAGGGCAGGAAGGATGACATCGCCCATTATGAATGCCTGCCTCCTTCTGCTCTAGGAAAATGCTGATTCTGGTGCACTGTTCTCATGTAGCTGAAATATGGATTGTTTGGCCATTTCACTCTTAACAACTCCTATATTATATATAAATATGCCATTTGCTTTGCCCTTGTACCTTCATGTTTGGAAAATATTACTGTTTTTCTGCTCAACTTTCAGTTTAACACTGTTATAGTTTAACTGGTTTCTATAAATCTGCCACATAATAAGTTTCAGGATTACTGTATAGCCTGCAGCCTTATTCCTTTTTAGTGTAATCCAGAAAACCAATAAAGTTTTGGCCTGGACAGTTAAGGTTTTGATCTGATGTCTCTATATCAATGCTTAAAGGAGGTGAATAGATGTTGCTGAGTAGCTTAAGACTTTTGCCTTGAGGTCAGTTCTGAATTGTTCACTTGTCAATTGTTATACATGCTTTCCAGGAGCGTACACCTTCAAAGAGGCATTATTTGAAATACACAAAAGTCTTTTACTCCTGAAAATATATACATCAGTGGTGAACAAGTAGTGCCAGTGGTGGGAGGCTTTGCCCTCCCACCTGGACATCATCACATCCTGTGCATGTGCAGAAGGCTCTGTGCATGCTTGTAGGAGATGTGCATGCTCACATTTGTGAACTGGTAGTGAAGGTAAATGAATTTCACCACATATATGTGAATTCAAAAATGGGGGGGGGGGAGGATTAACCATTTAATCAGTCAATTAAAAACCTAATTGTCTACTTTTGATTAATCCAGGAAGGGACTGCTGAGGCATTTGATCATTAAACTTGTCATTTTTTAAAACTTCTGACAATAATATTTGGTCATGAGAGATCCACAGCAATATTGGCTCTTAGTTTATAGATTTAAAATGATGAAAAATATGGTGACCATCCCTTGGGAAATTCAGTCGATTGTATTGATTATGACTCAAACAAATCCTTCTAGAGGGGATAGTTAAGAATTTGTGACAGACGAAGGACTGTTAAACTATATAAACAGATGAGAGTAAGTTCTCCAGAGCAAAATGGAGAGAGCATACCAGGACTGAGCATGCCAGATATGCAAAGAATTGTGTTCTCTGTGACGTGGCATGACATGGGCAGGCAGGCAGGCAGGCAAGCAAAGGAAAATGAACCACCAACTTATGGTAAAGTCAAAACTAATGAGTATGAATTTTCCTTGTTTTCAGTAAGAAAAATGACAAGGAAAGAAACAGTTGACATAATAATAGTGGGGGTGGGTTTGTCATGCCAAGTAAACATAAATTAAAAGTTATGTTTTTTCTTATTTTCTTAGTAGTGAGTATAATAATAGCTTATTAATAGCAATAGCAACATATTGGCTTGTGTAGTGCTTCATAGTACTTTAGAGCACTATCTAAGTGCTAAGCAGTTTAAAGAGTCAGCATATCCTCATTTTACTGACTTCAGAAGGATGGAAGGTTGAGTTAACCTTGAGCCGATCTGATCAGAACCTTGAGAATCCAATCAGAAACAAACTGCTGGCAGTCGGCATAATTAATCTGAAATACTGCATTCTAACCACTGAACCACCATGGCTGTTATACAGGTGTAAAATTATTTCCACATTGTGAACAACAAAATAACATTAAGAAGTCTTTACTCATGGAGCTTCCTATACATTTCACTGACTGAATTTGCTGTTCAAAATAATTCCTATACAGCCAAAGTAGAGTTTGCTGCATTTTGACTATATTTTGACTGCATACATGTCATCACTCCAATTCATAAACTGTGTCACCTTCTGGTGACTTTATCGACAAATCCATGCAAGTATTTTGGCAATACTGCCGAACCTTTTTTTTTTTTTTAATAAATCTTATTCTAGTAAACTTTTCATTTTCCCTGATTAAGCCTAAAAACTGATATTTCCTTGTCAGCTCAAGCTTTATTTACCTTTTCACCAAGCTGTCCTTATCTATAGGACAAGAATTAGTACAATAATTAATCTCTTTAATATTTTTATCACATAGAAAAGCATTGTTAGTCGTAATGTTTCTGAACACACAAGTAGCAGAAAACCAACATCCCAAAATAGATAGGCTGACAGAATACAGACATAGAGAAGATAAAGTAGTCCCATTAAATTAAACTGACCAGATTTCCCCACACCTTCGGCGGGACATCATCGACGGGGGGGGGGGGGGCGAGGCTGGCTGGCTGGCTGCCCACGAGGGAAAAAAAACCCTGG
>JANHFP010003814.1:145055-159676 GCA_032468135.1 Calamaria suluensis | reverse complement strand
CTGATGACACGTGGCAGGGAGCCAGGTACGCTATCAGCACGCCCATCTGCACCCCTCGGCCCCACTTCACAAATAGCGACTCACACCCAGTCGTCTTGATCTGATCTTGATTCTATCTCTCTTTTAATGCAGGCTATGATTCTGTTGCGGTTTTTTTTGGCATCTGTAGCATACTGCTGACTCATGTTTAAGTGGTTCTCCACTAGGACTCCCAAGATGCCTGTTGCACTTAACTACTGTTGAGGCAGGTATCACCTATTTCAGTGATGGCTAACCTTTTTGCCATCGCGTGCCAAAAGTGGGGGGTGCCTGGGAAGGTGTTGCACGTCCATGTGTCCACGACCATAATTCAATTCACCCCACCCTCCCTAGAAAGGCTCTGGAGCTTGGGCAGAGTAAAAGATGGGCCTTCCCCACCCCCCAGGCCCTCCAGAAGCTGGAAACAGCCTCTTTCCCAACTTCTGGTGGGCCTGGAAGGCACAAAAATCAGCGGTCCTGCACCCACATGCACATCAGAGCTGAACTAGGGCAATGCTTGCGTGCCCACTGATATGGCTCTGTATCCCATCTATGGCACCCGTGCCATAGGTTCGCCATCACAGACCTATTCTATGCCAGTGTATTTGGTTTTTCTTTCCTAAATGTAGAACCTTCCATTTCTCACAGTTGATTTCATTTTGTTACAAGGTGCCAAACTGTCACACCTATACTTGGAGCTTATCTGCTGGAGTGTTGGTATTTCTGTCAATTTGGTCTTGTCTGCAAATTTGATGGTCCCCTTCTATCACCTTGTCTGAATCCTTGATGAAGATGAACTGATCTTCCGAATCTTCCTGTTCTGTTTTTTTTCTGTGTTCAGGGGAGTCTTGTGTCCTTCGAGGAGGTGGCTGTGTCTTTCTCTGAGGAGGAATGGTCTCAGCTGGATCCTGACCAGAAAGCGCTACATTTGGAAGTCATGCTTGAAAACCATAGGAACGTGCTCTCTCTGGGTAAGGGTTTTCTAGTCACCAATCAGAGTCCAAGAACAGAGATTATACTTAGTTTTTTATTTAAAAACCACTAATCAGATATCTCCTGGGGAAGACCTGGCATCTGTGGGGAGAGGGGAAGAGAGGAGGGCCCAAAGCTGAAGACAAGGGGGGCCTGTCGCCAAGGAGTCTAAGATCTCAAGATAAATAACAATTTATAAATGTGCTATCTAAAATGTTAAAGAGATAACCAGAAAACTGGAAACTAAATAAGATGTGGTATTAAGTGGTTTTTTTTTAGACACGGGACCAGGATAGACCTGCTGTCAATCAATAGAGCTTTAATAAATTGTAATATGTTATAAATTTTATATTTACTTATGTGACATACGAACTATATAATTCTGGAAAGCAAGTTGTAAAAAAAATGAATTAACACCCTTCCTATTTATACCCTTTACCCTTTTCCCTTCCCCTAAGAAAAACAATAAAATTGTATTTAGGACTAGATAGGACTTTAGGGCAGCAAAGTAGCCATTCTTGTGACCTCAACCTTTCCAGTCTCAGCATAAAGACAGTTTGCAAGCCAATGGGAGGTTTTAGCAAGGGATGTCACTCCAAAGTCTCATCGCTGGGATCAAGGAACAACCCTAACCCCGATTATTAGGAAATTCAATGGTGAAAAAAGTAAGGTTCTACATTTAGGAAAGAAAAACAAAATCACAGTTACAGTATATGTGGTACCTTGCTCAATAGTAGTAGCTGTGAGAGGAACAAGAAGCAACGGATGGAGACTAATCAAGGTGAGGGACAACTTTAGAACTAAGGAGAAATTTCCTGACAGTTACAACAACTTATCAGTGGAACAAATTCAGAAGTTGTGAATACTCCCAACTGTGGAAGTTTTTAAGAAGATGTTGGATAACCATTTGTCTGAAGTGGTGTAGGGTTTCCTGCCTAAGCAGGGATTGGACTAGAAGACCTCCAACGTCCCTCCCATCTCTGTTATTCTATTCTATTCCTTAACTGAAAACTAATTAAGATTTGCAGATATATTGATAATTGTAAAGAAGGATATATTCTCTAGATATTTTCAAAGCTTTTATGACTCATGAATATAGAAATCATGTCTATATCACACCCTTGTAAGCATGCAAACAAACAACATAATGGAATTTTGGAGAAATTCAGAAGGAAATTTACTTGACTTTTTACTGTTTGATCTTTTTCTCTAACCTTGTTATCGTTTTCATTTCTCTTTTGCTTTTAAGGTAATAATGGGCAGGAGAATCAAGGTTCCTGTGAACTGTTCCAAGTGATCAATGCGAAAGATGGAACGGAGAAGTTTGGAATTCAAATGGAACTAGAAACCCATGAGAGAAACCAGTCAATGAATTGGAATCAGGAAAGCTCATCTTCCACTGATGCTCCGATGCCAGACTTCCTTGCCCAACAAGAGAAAATAAGGAAAAAATATGTTGCAAAAAGTGGGAAGTTAATCAAAGAAGGTGTTGTAAGAGGACACAACGTGAAAAATTACAATGGAACATTCATTTTTTCTCTTGGAAATAACTTCCTTACATATCAAAAAGCAATTGACAGAATACAGAAACCTTATAAATGTTTGGAATGTGGAAAATGTTTTAGAACAAGGTGGCATCTTACTTCTCATGAAAGGATCCACACAGGGGAGAAACCATATAAATGCATAGAGTGTGAAAAGACCTTTTCTCATAGTAGTACACTTACTATCCATAAAAGGATCCACACAGGGGAGAAACCATATAAATGCATAGAGTGTGGAAAGACGTTTGCTCAAAGAGGTCATTTTACTGCCCATAAAATGATCCACACAGGAGAGAAGCCATTTAAATGCACGGAGTGCGGAAAGACCTTTCTTCATAGCAGTGGACTTACTTCCCATAAGTTGATCCACACAGGGGAGAAGCCATTTAAGTGCATGGAATGTGGAAAGGTCTTTGCTCACAGATGTAATCTTATTTCCCATAGGGTGATCCACACTGGAGAGAAGCCATATAAATGCATGGAATGTGGAAAGAGTTTTGCTCAGAATTCTCATCTTACGTCCCATAAAAGGCTCCATACAGAAGAGAATCTATTTAAATGCATGGAATGTGGAAAGACCTTTGCTCAAAGAGGTCATCTTAATTCCCATAAAAGAAGCCACACAGGGGAGAAGCCATTTAAATGCACGGAATGTGGAAAGGCCTTGCTTCACAGACGTAGTCTTATTTCCCATAGGATGATCCACACAGGCGAAAAGCCATATAAATGCATGGAATGTGGAAACAGTTTTGCTCAGAATTCTCATCTTACTTCCCATAAAAGGCTCCATACAGAAGAGAATCTATTTAAATGCATGGAATGTGGAAAGACCTTTGCTCACAGAGGTAATTTTATTTCCCATAAGAGGATCCACACAGGGGAGAAACCATTTAAATGCATGGAGTGTGGAAAGACATTTGCTCGGAGAACTAATCTTATTTCCCATAAGAGGATCCACACAGGGGAGAAGCCGTATAAATGCATGGAGTGTGGAAAGATGTTTACTGATGACAATGGACTTAGAAGACACAAAAAGATCCACTCAGGAGAGAAACCATTTAAATGCATGGAGTGTGGAAAGACCTTTACTCAGAAATGTCACCTTATTTCCCATAAGATGATCCACACAGGGGAGAAGCCATATAAATGCATGGAGTGTGGAAAGACCTTTGCTCAAAGCAGTACACTTACTATCCATAAAAGGATCCACACAGGGGAGAAACCATATAATTGCATGGAGTGTGGAAAGTCCTTTGCTCAAAGAGGTCATCTTACTTCCCATAAGATGATCCACACAGGGGAGAAGCCATATAAATGCATGGAGTGTGGAAAGACCTTTGCTCAAAGTAGTAATCTTATTTCCCATAAGGTTATCCACACAGGGGAGAAGCTGTATGTCATGCCTCTGTCAGCGTCCTCTGAAGAGGATGAGGAGGAACAGCTGGCAGAGAGCAATGCTGGGGAGGCTAGAGATGAGGATGAAGATGGAGATCAGCAGGGCTGGAGGCTTTAAAACTAGCCAGTTTTGAGAGAATAATAGCTGGAGTCAACGGATGATTTTCGGTGTAGCGGCTTTGTAACTCTGCCTCCAAGATTCTGGATTTTCTGTTGTGTGATATCTCATCAAGCTTGCCCAGTGTTATCACTTCCTAATTTGTGAGTACTTTGGACTGCAGCCAGACTCTGTGCCTGGCATGACTTTGTTTTGCTTCTGAAGATAAGTCAGCATTGCTGGACAAATATTTTAATGAGCATTAGGTTTGGAAATAAAAATTGTTTTCCTTTAATGCATTGCCTTCCTGCTTCTGCATCAAGCTGGCTCATCACATCATATATATGTATTGAGTGTGGAAAGACGTTTGCTCATGGCGGTGGACTTACAAGCCACAAAAATATCCACTTCGGAGAGAAAACATTTCAATGCATGGAATGTGGAAAGACCTTTGCTAGAAGAACTAATCTTATTTCCCACAAGATGATCCACACAGGGGAGAAGCTGTATAAATTCATGGTGGGTGGAAAGACCTTTGCTTATAATAGTGGCCTTAGAAGCCACTCAGGAAATAAACCATATAAATGCATGTAATAGAGAAATAACTTTCCTCAAAGAGTTAGTTTTATTTCCCATAAGATGATAAACATGGAACAAGCTACATAATCCCTCATCAAAAATATTATTTTGACTGCAATGCAAATATTTCAGAGGAGAGGCCAGGAATATCACATCTGTTTTTCTTAGTCCCAATGCCTTTTATTTATTTCGTTTTAAAAAATAGTCTGTGCTTCCAAAACAGATCTTTGGTCTGGCTCCAGTGTAGGAGACCTGAAATCACAGGATGTTTCTTGAGTCTCTTTGGAGGAATTTTTTTCCATTTTCTTTGACTTCTGAGCTGACTTCTCTCTCCAGAGAGATCTGGGCATTAGCATTTATTCTATAAGTGCTTGATCAGAAAGAAAAATGTAACTCTGGGGCCAGTGATGGCCCCACTACAACAAGAAAAGATTACTCTTCCAAAGCGATGTTAAAAGCAATTGCAGATTTAAAGCAATGAATGGCGGATATGAAAGAGGACATGGACAAAAGCTTTGCAGATATTAAACAAGTACTAAAGGATGTAAAGCAGACTTTGTCAGAAAATAAACAGAGGATAGGCGAGATGGAGAAGAGAACATAGTAGACAGACCAAAATGTTGAGGTCTTATAGAGAGAACCAGAAGTTAGAGAATTTGGTGATTAATAGCAAAATGGAGAGCTTGTCTTTCTGCCTAAGATTTCAAAATGTAATTTGAGGAGGTGGGAGAGGATCTAAGGGAAATGATGGGTCAGATTTTGGCAGACTTAATAGGTATTGAAAAAAACAGGATGGTATGGAACATTGACCATATTTATAGAATGAATTAAAACTATGCAAGAATCAACAATGTCCCTAGAGAAATCAATATTCTCCTAGCATAATAATATGTCCAAATTTTTTAGCCCAGCTGGTCAGTTTCTTTTACTTTTAACTTTTCAGTCTTGAGGAATAGTAAATAGCTATATAGTTTCAGTATCATCCTGTCTTCTCCCAACATAATCTTAACTAATTCTCTTTGTTCCTGGGCTATGCCGTATTGTTCTTTATCCTCTTTGTACTTGGTCTTAATTTGTAAATATGACCACCAATCCAATTTTATTCCTCTTGATTCCAAATCTTGTGTGAGCAAATTTCCTCCTTTGTACAATAACTCTGAATATCTCATAGGTTTTTTTCCAGTCTAATTAGCTGGGATAGACAATGGCTTCCCTTGGCAAAATCCAATCTGGAACTTTAATATAATACCTTTTCTTGATTTCCTTCTATACTTTGATTAGGGCATTTCGGATCTGGTGTCTTTGAAAATATTTGTGCGTACTAAGTTTGTTCTCCCATAAGAATGAATGCCACCCCATTTGCAAAACATGTCCCTCAAGGATTAAAATCCTTCTATTTTTTTAGTGAAATCCAATCCTTTATCCAAAATAAAGTTGCTGATTGATAGTACACTTCCCAATTCAGCAGGCCAAAGCCTTCCCTAGTTCTGGAATCCTGCATTAATATGCGTTTAATTCTGGCTTTTTTTCCCAGCCACGGAAATTTGCCTATTATTTTATCTAAATTCTCAAAGAAGAGTTTTCCTAATTTAATTGGCAGTCTGAAACAGGTATAACAATTTTGGGAGGATATTCATTTTCACCATTGATGTTCTTCCGATCAAGGATAATTGCAATTTTGCCCATTTCTCCAAATCTTTCTGTATTTGTTGTATTATCTTATCATAATTATCCTCTTTTATTGATCTACATCTTGCTGTTAACCAAATTACTAGGTACTTTACTTTTTTGGCAATTTGCATCCCTAATGTTTTTCCTAATTCTTCTTCCTGTTTTTTAGTACAGTTTTTGACTATTACATTTGTTTTTTGTTTATGTATTCTCAATCCTGCCACTGAGTCAAATTCCTCCATGTCTCTCATCCAACTGATTCCAGTTCCCAGGGGATCTTTGATAATCAGCACCAGATTGCCTGCACCTTGTATTCTTCTTTTTTTAATTTTTAGACCTGGTTTTCTCTTATTTGAATTAACAAAATCTCTAAGGCTAATATAAACAGTAGGAGTGACAGTGGACAACCCTGTCTAACCCCTTTAGTTAGGCTAATCCTCTCCATTAGTTCTCCATTTATTATTATTATTTTCGCCATCTGGTTGGCATATATTTCTTTGATCAATGCTATAAATTTATCTCCAAATTCCATATGTTCTAAGTGGTGAAACATAAAGCTCCAGTTTAGGTTATTGAATGCTTTCTCCACATCCACAAACATCATTGCTAGCTGCTTTTCAGGATGAACCTCATAACATTCTAAAATATCTATTATTACTCTTGTACAATTTCTTATATATCTATTTGGTAAAAAACCATTCTGATCTATGCCAATAAGTTCATTAAGTATTTTTTTTATCCTATTTGCCAATACTGTCAAAAAATGTTGTAATCCACATTTAACAATGAGATTGGCCTGTAGTTTTTAATTTGCTGTCTACTAGCGGGGTCTTTAGGGATTATGGAGATTAGTGCTTCTTTCCAGGTTGCTTTTCCTAGAGCTTCCTTATATACTCCCAACATGAACCCTTCTAGTGTGTCCTGTAGCTGATTATAAAATTCTGTCGGAATACTGTCAAGTCCTGGTATTTTATTAGTTTTTTGTTTTTGTAGCACCACCCTCAATTCAATATCAATGATGATATTGTTATATCATCATTCAACATTTTTTGCATCTCTCCTGGTATTTGGGGTAATGTCTTACTTTCAAGATATTTCTTAATATCTTCCTCTTTTACTTCTGTCTGTCTATATAAATTTCTGTAGAATTCTTCTACAATTCTTTTCTTCTCTTCCTGATGGTACTGCAGATTCCCCCTTTCATCTGTTAAATAGGAAATTGTTCTCTCCTCCTTTTCCTTCCTTAGCCTATAAACCAACCAGCTTAGCTTGTTCAAATCAATCTGTTTGGATTTTTGCAATTTTTGGGCCAATTCTTCTTGGTGATATAAATTTAGTTTATGTTTTGTCAGCTCTTTTTCTTGTATTAATTTTGGGTCCAATTTCTTTTGGACTTTCTCCTCCAAATCTTTCAATTTATCTTTCAACTGCTGTTGTGTGATTCTCCTTTCTCTGTTCCTTCTTATGTTCCTTCTTCAATAGCTCCATATGCTATTGTCAATCCTCTAATAAAAGTCTTAGTTGTATCCCAAATGTTCTGTAATGATGTGTCTTTGTTTAGATTACCCTTCAGGAAGAAACCCAATTCTGTTTGCATCCATTTCTTGTATCCTTCCTCCTCCAACACACTCTGACTCATGTCCATCTTCTTTTTTTCCTAATTGTCCTTTCCATTTCAAATTTATTACATTATGGTCTGTCCACATATTTGGTTCGATCTCCATCTCTTCAATGTTTGGACATAGTTCAAACATAGTTGCAACCATATCATGTCTATTCTGGACCATGTGTCATATGGGTTGGAGTAGAAGGTACATTGTCTCTTTTTTGGGTTTTGTTCCCTCCAGATATCCTTTAATTGCAGCTCTTGCACCATTTCAAAAAAGGGGTTTGGGGGTATTTTCCTTTGCTTTTTATTTTTCTTATTCTTCCCAGTTATGTAATCCAGTTTTGTATCTGCAATTGCATTAAAGTCACCCATTATACAAATATTACTGTTCTCTAATTGTATAAGCTTCCTATATAATTTATAGTAAAATTATCCTTGCTTCTCATTGGATGAATATATTCCTCCAATAGTATCTTTTTTTGATTATACGCTATTTCAATTATTGAAATAAATTATTAAGATTCTTCCTTCTTCATCTGTAAAAATTTGATTTGGATTTAGCCAATTTTTTATGTAAAACACTACATCCTTTTTTCCTGTGGTGCAAGAGCTGTAAAAAGTCTCCCTAATCCAGAACTTCCAATAATTGTCTGTCCTGTTTCCTAATATGGGATTCCTGAAGGCAAATTATGTCAAATTTTTGTTTTAGTATTTTGAGGGAAATGTTTGCATTTTGGGGTGAATTTAAACCATTGATGTTACATGAAATTAAGTTGATCTCTTTTTCCATCTTTTTTTTTTTTGAAGCCCTGGTTTTGACTCTCTGAATGGGTTCTTCTCTGTGTCCTAGGTTTCTTTCTGTTATTCTTTGTCTAGTTCCCTTGTTACTGTTTTTTTCTCTGTCCTTTCCTCCTCTTGGCTCCTCTCATCTAACATTTCTCCACTCTCCAATTCATCCTCTATCAGTAGAGCTTCTCTATAAAATTATCTTGCCTTCTCCAGATTATCCAATCAAATTCTTCTCTCCATCCATGTAACTAATATCCCTTCAGGCTGTTGTTGTTAGTTGCAAAGTCATGTCCAACCCATCACGACCCCATGGACAATGTTCCTCCAGGCTCTCCTGTCCTCCACCATCCTCTGGAGTCCACCCAAACTCACGCCCACTGCTTCAGTGCTACATTGCTTACTAAGTCTGCATTACTATTAAATTTCTCTTTGTTCCTATCACTAATCTCCTCCCACTTATGACTATATGACTGTAACATTTATATTGGCTGTTTCCTAATATGACTTGATTACTTACTTGTTCCCTATGATTATCATTGTGTTGTACCTTATTATTCTTGATGAATGTACCTTTTCTTTTATGTACACTGAGAGCATATGCACCAAGACAAATTCCTTGTGTGTCCAATTACACTTGGCCAATAAATAATTCTATTCTATCAGTTATCCTGTTTAGTTTAGCTAACTGCTGCCAACTGTTATAGGTGATTGCCACCTATTGTTCAGAATACCTGGTATTTTATCATGGGTAGACATCCATTTGTATGTAACAGTGGATCAGGAATACAGTGTGGAAGTGTTAACAGAATAATGGAGTTGGATGGGACCTCGGAGTTCTTCTAGTCCCACCCCCTGCTCAAGCAGGGCGATTCCGGGCGAATCAGAAGTTGGGAAAGAGGCTGTTTCCAGCCTCTGGAAAGCCTGGGGGTGTGGTGAAGGCCCCTTTTTCACTCTCCCCAGGCTCCAGAGCCTTTCCAGGGAGGATGGGGTGAATTGAATTATGGGTGTGAGCATGCGGATGCACAAACCGGCAAACTCCCACTTTTGGCACACGATGGCAAAAAGGTTAGCCACCACTGCCCTATACCATTTCAGACAAATAGGTTTCCAATCTCTTCTTAAAAACCTCCAGTGTTGGCGAACCCACAATTTCTGGAGGCAAGTTGTTCCACTGATTATTTGTTCTAATTGTCAGGAAATTTCTCCTTACTTCTAGGTTTAAAACCTGACATTCATTACATTAGAGCTTTGCTGTAGAAGAAAACTGGATTCTTATAGGTTAGCTCTACCCATGATCTTCAAAAACCTCTGCAAGTGTTCTAGTCAGATCTCTGTCCCTTTGGAAGGGGCCCAAAAGAGAATGAAAGAGGAATGATTGTCAGAGATCGGTACCATACATACAGTTAACTGCTTGCTTCAGTTCTTCATAACATTTGTCCTCCAAAGCTGATGAATGTGGCCTTTAGCACAAAAAAGTTATCATTCATTAAGGTATATGAAAAGAATAAGGGAACATAACTACTAACTGTATATTTACATTACTATGTAATATGGTCCTTGAACTGATGTAATCCTAAGAAATTTACTAGATGGAATGTTTTTACTCATGCCTGATATCAATGTAATTGCAACCAGATTTCAATTTTAATATTAGATATGTTACCATATGTTTGGACTGGGTTTTTTCCCCTTGTGTTTACAGCCCTTTACCCTCTGTTTCTCAAGAGCTTCAGTAAATTGAGTGAAATTACTCTTTTTCATATGGATGCAATGACAAGGGCATAACTGTTCCATCTTGAAATCTGGGATCATTTGGGGCTATAGTGCAATTAAATGAATACACTTTTCTTCAGTAACTATTCTTGTGTAATTATGCCCTACTTTCCAAGCAGAATACATATTTTAAAGGCATGGAAGTAGTTCTTGTTAGGCACTTTTTCTAATTTCATTGTCAGAACTAGACATAATAAAGTTAAAATGTGGGGTATGATGATTTTTTTTAAAAAATTGCACAAATACACATATGTGCATGCATACAACTTTATATTGTTTCTTGAAATTATGCTCTTATTTTGTGAATAACGTAACTTGATGGGAAATTGGGCAATGCATAAAGGTGGAATAAAAAAGTAATGCCTTCACCTCCATAACTTTATTTTAAATATGAATATTTTAATAAATCAAAAGAAATGTTTCATGCTCTTTTGTCACTTCTAATTACTTCTCCACACACTACCTGCTTCTGCAACATGCTTCTGCCAAGGTTAGATAAGCTTCCTAAGTGTATAACAAGAACTCCATACTTTGTCCCTCCAACCAAGTCCTGACAATCATTTTCACCTTTTCATCAATCAAGCAGATGGAGATATTCCTTCAGTTGTGTGAAAACCTGGAAGTTGCATGATGCCAAAACTAGATTGCAGGGTGGATGAGGTAAAACAATGAAATTCAGCTTTGCAATCATCTCTTGGTTGACTCAGCAGGTCTGAGGCTTAATATTGTCATTTTGGAAGAAAATTTCCTCCTTAAACATCTGAACTCTAATAGTGGTTTCAACATTTTGAATGTTGGAATGTAATGGTCTGAGTTGATAATGGTAATATGTCCCAAGAAATTCACAAGAGTAATGCCACCTGCTTCTGAAAAAGTTAGTCATAAACTTTCCTACTGAAATTTAAGATTTTGATCCCCCCCCCTTCCAGTAGATGAAATTTTAAGATTGGGTTCTGTGGACTGATGCTTCATTTCTGGGTAATAATACTGAATAATAATACATATTTTGTGAGCTGTCTAACAGTCAACTTGTCAAGTTGAAATTTGTCAACTGCCTTGTTGCTATGCTGTTCTTCACCTTCATCCTCAGTGTAAAAACTATTTGAAAATGTCAGTGCTTGAAATGTTCATAGGTACTACCAACCTGTGAGGATCTCATATTGCATAAACCTTCTAATATTGAAGAATATCAATAATGCAACCTTGTGAAATAACAAAGTTGACGTAAATTTCCCTTTGAGGGTTACTTATTGTCCTTAATCAACTCATCAACTTTGCTATTGTGAAACTTCTGCGTTGCTGTCACAAGTCCTCTGCTTTGCTTTTGATCATAAAAAACTGTTCTTTCCTTCATTATATTTCATCTTCTTTACTTTACTTGTCCCAACGTTGCCCAATATTGACATCAACATAGTCTGCATTTTGTGGTGACTTTCAATTTAAGGGGCATCTTTGGCAGTCAAAATTTCAGCCATAATACTTAGCTTAGCCACTAAGCCACACTGCTTAGACAGCACTGATGAGAGCTTATCTTATGTTTCCATTTCATAAACAATAGCAGCACAAACTTTTTTCACATTAGCATTGCATCAGCTAAAGTGAAAAACAGTTGCTAAAGAAAACACTACTTTAAATGTATCAGAATTGCCATCTGTTGTCAACTTATAATTTTGGTAATGTTACTTTTCATTCAGCCCTTGCATTACTTCAACACAAAAAGCAGAGATGGAAATCTTGCCTCTATCCAGTATCACCTAGTGACACTATCAATCGGGTTGAAAAAGATAGAATGTACCAGTGGAATGGATTAGCAAAATAAAGTGTTGTCCTAAGGACATATGAATCTTGTACAGGTTTTCTTATGTCAATATGTTCTGATTTTCTCTTATACTGCAGGATACATCTATTACATTTCCCAAGATCTTCCTGAATATCCCCACATTTTTAAGAGACTTTGTGGGGCACAAGCAATAAGGAGAAGTGCAGATTTGCCTCTGCAGAACAGTTATCGATGCAATGGATATAGCTTGTATGTGAAGGTTTACCTTTATATTTCTATGATATAATTAGGAAGATCCATAAGTTATGTTTAATCCTCACACCCACATATTTTATATTGAAACATATATTCATTGTATTGGAACAATAAATACACACCGAGAAAGAGAAGCACACAAAGATATACAATTTAATCTTGAGATTCTTCCCTTTGTCTCATCTATTAAACCAATCAAAGTTTAGGATTAACATCATGAGCCTTGTCTGGGGTCCTCATGTTATCTCAAGAGCTTCTTATAACGTAGATGGTTGCTCATTGTAAGATGAACTTATGATAATGTCAGTGGTAGGAATCAAAGCAAACTGCTTGATAATTGTATATTTTAAGAGCTATTGCTGAACTGCATTATTTGTTCTTCATAAAGGCCAGAAATATTAGACTGCCACAAATGGTGCAGTCTAATATTTTGGTACAGTCTTTCCTTTTTTCATTTTTGTCCATTGATTTAACATTCAGTTGAATAAACAGTTTCAAGTCTTCATAATATACCTTTTTCTTTGTAATACCTCACATAGAAAAGACTGAACACTTTCCATATATCAGCACTTGACAAAATAACCCACATTGTTGTCCTGATGAGTGACACCTCTGGATCTAGGTGTGACCCTCAGGGATAAAAAAAAAATTAAAAATGTGTGTTGGGTGTGAGAAATTGGGACAACAATCATTGAAAAAGTTGTCTATCTGTTAGGAGACTTAAATCATTAATATAGATCTGACATAGTTCATTGTACAATTTTGACATCTACAAAAAAAAAGAGGAAATCTTTAAAGCAGTACTGGCGGAGAAAAAATACTTATTTTATTACAGCAACCATCTTCTGATAAGAGATAGTTCCTCATTTGTGAAAGGAAAGTATCTTTCTTGTGGCAAGATGTGTGGCAAACTAGTTTCATAACTAAATAAACTTTAAAAGGCCACCCTATATTCTGGCAAACAGCAGTAATACTGAGCTCACTAGTTCTTAAATGGAATTAGTATTTTATTTGGGGGGAAAAGGTTCCTTGACTGAAACCAGAAGCAAGACAAAATTGCAAGTGAGATGAAAAGCTTTAAAATTAAAAAGGAAAAGTGGTGAACTAATAAGCACCATTCTTGGTGAAATCAGCTTGCAATGGGATAGTCTGAAAGACATCTTGACCTAGACTTCTCACAGATGACACAACATTATATGGTACAGGAGAATAAGAGATGGAAATCATTTATATATCATCTTACATTGGAGCAATCCTCACAGAAAACCTTCAAGGGCCACAAATGACTTACACAATAATTCCATGTTTTTCCCCCATTTAATTACACTCAAAAATAAGTTATCTTCCCCATAGAGGAAAAGAACCTTGTATTCCCAATTTCAGTCTTCATAAGAAGACCAAACAAAATTTAATTAATAAGTTAAGACAGGTTTACTCCAGAGTCTGAGTAATTGATTTTACTTGTATAACAAAACATAACAATATGTCTTTGCTAGGACAATTTATACAGCCACTTGTATAAGAATTCATACAGAATGTAAGAGAAAAGTATATGTTGAATATTTTAAAATGGCTGAAGCAAAGTTGGGAAACATGACAGAAGCACCCAAAGCAGTAGATAATAAGACTACCATTAGATAAAATAAACTGAGAACAACAGCAGAAAAGCTGGGTCAACAGATGCAATGATAGGCAGGGAAAAATGTTGACATGATAGGATGTTGAGATAGAAGGGGATTGCAACAATTGCAGCAACAACAACCAAAAAAATTCTCAGGGATTTAAAACTACAATTGTCAATAGGAAAATATTTGTCTCCAAATATTATGAAAAATAAAGGAAAGGCAGATTAAAAATCTCCAAAATTCCAAAGTTGCAGTGAAATCCAAACATATTTTTATTCAAACTAATTCAACATTCACACTACAACCCATTGTGTTTCAGTAATGACAATCTAGACCTATATATGCGAAATACCACTGACTGATTGACTGACTGACTGACTGACTGACTGACTCACTCACTCACTCATCATGAGATCTCCAAAACTATTGCACCTATGGACATGAAATTTGGCATACCTGTTCCACTTGGTATGTACATGCTCACTAAGAAAGGAATTTTGAAAATATTAAGTTT
>JANHFP010003814.1:93632-105329 GCA_032468135.1 Calamaria suluensis | reverse complement strand
TATCATACAATCTTTAACCAATTCAGTTTCTGAGTCTATTTCTATTAACACATTATACAACCTTTTAATATGCATTCGACTTTGATCCTTAATTTGCTTCACCAAATTATCATCTAACAGTGATATACCGACCTTACAATCCTGTCTCCATTTAGTTTGCAACTGCATATATTGAAACCACGTTATCCCAATGTTTTCTTCTTTCAATTGTTGTAATGTCTTAAAACATATTACTCCATTCTCCTTTTTTAACAATTCATTATAACTCAAATTTACATACCTTAGTCCTTCTTTTGGATATTGTAACATGTGTCCTGGTATGCTCCATATTGGTATTTTCTCCTTTAATTTGTATTGATACTTTTTCCAAACACGTAACAAGGCCTGTCTCATAATATGACATCTAAAAGTATTATCCGCCTCTTTACCATATATCACATATGCATGCCATCCAAAGTTCAAATCATAACCTTCTACATTCAATATTTGTTTTTCTGTTAGTTCAAACCAATTACTTATCGCTGATAAGGCAGCTGCTTCATAATATAACTTTATATTGGGCATTTTGAGGCCTCCTCTCTCTCTGACATCTTGCATTATTTTTTGTTTTACTCTTGGCCTCTTTCCTGCCCAAATAAATTTGTTAATACCTTGCTGCCATTCTTTCAGACTTGCATTTTCCTTGAAAATGTTTCACTTTTCATCCAAGAACTGAATTTTCTACAATTTTGAAATTACACACTGGCCTACCAAAAACCTCTGTCTATATTGCAGTGTTTTTAGTCATCAGAGAGAAAAGAAACTTCATGAAATTCACTCAAATTTTCTAATGCGATGGTGGTGGATGAGACATGGCTTAGCACTCCATGCTGGGAGTTGCATTAGATGGTCTAAAACAGTGATGGCTAACCTTTTTGCCGTCATGTGCCAAAAGCTGGGGGAGCACCAGGGGGGTCACACACATGTATGCCCACATCCATAATTCAATAATTATGACCCATGACTCCCCCATGCCCTTTTTTGGGCCTAGCAGGCCTACCTGAAGCTTCTGGAGGGTGAAAACCACCCTCCCCACCCATTTGGAAGCCCCGCAGGAGGCCACAAATTGCCTATTTCCCAACTTCTGGTAGGCCTGGTTTTTCACCCACCCCAGGCTCCAGAAGCTTTCCTGGAGACTGGGGAGGGTGAGAACAGCCTCTTCCACCCCACAAGAGGCACTCCAGAAGCTGAATTTGCCCTCCCTGAGCCTTCATGTGAGCCCTGCACTTACTTAATAGATTTTATACCGATCAGCCAGGTAGTTTAATTGTAATTTTAAAATGGTTTATGTCTATTGTATTTTAATAGTTGGCTGTGAACCGCCCCGAGTCCGAAAGGAGAGGGGTGGTATACAAATGTAATTAAACACAAACTAAACTCAAACTTGGCATCCAAAACGGGCCTCATGGAGACTCCTGGGAGGGGAGGGGAGGGGTGGTGTGGGCAGGATCAGCCAAAAATCAGCTGGCTTGCACACACATGCACACTGGAGCTGAGCTAAGGCAACAGCTAATGTATCTGGAGATATGGCTCCATGTGCCACCTGTGGCACGTGTGCCATAGGTTTGCCTTCATGGGCCTAAAACATCCATCCAACTTGAAATATAAAATCCTAACAGGAGGACAGCGTGAATGTCCTCTTGAAAAATATGAAGTGTGTATGCGTGTAGTACCTGAATACAATCCACCCTGAGAGAAATGAGTTGCTATAATGGTAATGATATATTTAGCATGAAGAATGCCCAGAAGTATATGGAAAGCATTGTAAGGTACAGACAGTTCATTCATGGTTATGTCTTCTATGCTTTTAATTAGAATATAACATCCTCAAAGAAACTCACAAACTAGAAAGAATGTGCAAATGCAAACCTAGCAAAATTGTCAAATTTCTAGAAAGAGCACCTTGGAAAAGAAAGACTTTAGCAAGGAGATTTTCCCTTCAGGTATGATTAGGAGGCATTAAATTAATGCATCACCTTGAAATATTTAGAGAACGGCATCTCAGTTACAAAGGAGAGAAAAGAAACCTAAATAAATTGAGTAATGGGAGCCCCCCCACCACCAAAAAAAAAAAAAAACCCTGCTAAAGCAAACACTTCTCATCTCCTCAAATTGTCCTTTCCAGTGCAGGACTTGAAATCATCTCAGTAGGTTTGACGGCATTCCTATAACATAAAATGCAATCAAGAAATAAATTGGAGCTTGCCATGAAGTATCTTCCTCATGCATGTGTGCCTAGCTGGTGCTTCAGCAGCCTATATGTCAATCTGCTCCAAAAGTGGCAAGAGAGGGAAAATTAGTCTGTCAACTTTGACAGGCGTCAGCTACAGTTTTCACGCAAAGTGAGAGAAGGAAAAGCAAGAAAATTATAGGAAACTCAGCTTCCTCTGCACACGCATAATATGTTTTCTTCTCCTCCTTAATTAAAAGTTGTCTCCTGTTAGTCTAACGTGAGCCCTTCATATACGTAGAGTAGCTGTAAACTGTTAGACTATCTTCCTTTCTTAGAGAAGCTGCTTACATTTTTTAGTCATAAAATAGATTTTTCCCACTTTTAAGTAAGCATAAGGTTTCATTTAATTACTTTCATACACCATTGTGCCATAAAAAATTATATAGTTAGCCTTGCCTGAATATTTACGGGCATTCCCACATCACATACATAGATAAATATGCAGGCAGGCAGAATTCCGGTGGGCAAAATGGAAGTTTAATCATAGCTCAAGAGAGACAATGTCACAATTTCTTTTGCCTCCTGCGCAGCAGTTGGGGGGGTGGAGGAAGGGGGTGATGGGGGCTTTATTCTCTCTAGATCAAAAGAGGAAACCAGAAATTGACCCACTTGACCTCCAGTCTGTCACTCTGCTTGACAGAAATGGAAAATTGCTTCATCCATCTTGTTAAGTTGAACAATGGGACATGGGTTTCTGACACAACTATGGTAATGCTAAATTAATGGACACTACAACAAACCTTCCTCATTTCTAAACCACTTTTTTGGTCCATTTATCTTTGCAGTGTTTTTTTGGGGGTGGGGAAGATAAACATTTTTTGTGTGTGTGTGTGTTTGTGTGTGTGTGTTCATTTCTGGAACTCTATTTATTGGTATTTGTCTCAGCACCTGTATGCCAGCTAATCAAATGCGGAAACAAGTTTGCTTGCTGCAGGTTTTAATGCGGTCACAATCTGGTACAACTGAGGTTCAAACAGATACAAAGTCAACACTGGGAGCTATCACCCACTGGTGCTGTAAATAGTCTCCAAATTAACATAGGCATGCCTACGGCCCACCCCACCCCCATAGCCAGCATCCAGCTGTGTTCCTTCCTCCTTCCAGGTCTCTTGGCTTATCCCAGGAAAACTGCAATCGTTAGGAGCTGCGGAGGCTAGTAAAAGGCAGCTTACAATCCTCCACGATTGCAGCTGTGCCTCTGTCAGTGCCGAACAGCTGATGAAAACAAGCACATTGGCTGAAGAAGCGGGAAGCCATTGGGAGTGTCTGGAACACCAACCTCTGAAACCATGCTACTCCCGCAGCCATCGCACAGTCCCTGAAGCAGTTCCCCCATCCCCCAGGTTTGGCAAGCTGGGGCTTGACAGGCGTCTCTCCCTACAGTACAAGGGCTGCATCTGGAAAACAGGAAACAGGCAGATGTTAATCCCCAGTTAAGGACCGGGTGGCTAGGGTCCACCACCACCCCTCCTGGCTTGCGAGGATATGCCTTGTGGAATTTGCATATCAGTTGGGCGATGTTCATATCTTTCTCTGCCAGCCAGGTGATGTTGATTCATAAAAAGTTACATTTTTTTTAAAAAAAAATTGAAATATTCAAAGCATCCCTTTTTATTTTTTCAAAGTGCTGAAACCTTCGGCGACGAACACAGGAACACAAACTCCACACTGGTGCTTGAGGGCTCTTTTATTCAACCAGCCAAAGTGACTTCAACAGTAAGAGACAAAGACAGCACTCAGGCGTATTTGTTTCCACCCTCTTTTATACTTGGCCAACAGCCTTTGTCCAATCACCACACAGCAACAACCACACCCACAAGCCGACGGCATGCTATAGGTGCACACCCTCCACACCGCAATCTTTACCACACCCTTTCCCCCTCCCCCCTGAAGGTCCTTTCACTGGTCAAAGCAAGCTACCCAGGAACAAGCTATGGCTTCATGGCTGCATTCCATCCTGGTCTGTTCTTTCATGTTGTGTGACGGATCACAACATACCAACCCTCCTTACAATTGTCCTACAATTTCAAAATACAAAAGAAAAAGAACATTTGTTAGACACCTAGGGCTCGTTGATTGTCAAATGTGGTTTCTGAGGATACCTTTTATGGAACCGTGAAACCAGCCGGGCGCGCACATATCTATGGATTGCACCCAAGACGTATCATCAGGAGGATATCCCTTCCAATGAACAAGATATTGCAATTTCCTTCTATGCCATCGGGAATCTAAGACCTTATCGATCTCATAATTCCCCCCTTGAACAGGTCCAGGACAAGACAACTCTGAGACCTTCCCATTGGGAGCTTTCTTTAATAGATTTATATGAAAGACAGGGTGTAATTTCCCCAATCTACGCGGTAGTAACAACTTTACAACCACCGGATTGATTTTTTGTACTATTTTGTACGGTCCGATATACTTGGGACCCAATTTCTTACTAGGACAGTCTAGTTTTATATATTTTGTAGATAAATAAACTAGATCACCCACCCGTAATTCTGGCCCTTCTGTCCGCCCTTTATCTTCATATTGTTTACAGACATTAAATGTACCTTACTCCAACATTCCCCTCTTTGTTCAAGCCACTTCTCTGGGGTCATATTTGGGTCCTTATCTATGTCAGGCAAATCGGGGAATACCACCATTTTGTGACCGTAAACGATCTTAAAGGGAGACATCCCGGTACTACGATGTACCGCATTATTATATGCCACCTCGGCTAACGGTAGAATTGATGACCAATTATTTTGTTGGAATGAAATATAGGTTCTCAAATATTTCTCTACCATGGCGTTAGCTCTCTCGGCCACGCCATTCATGCAAGGATGGTATGCTGTGCTTAATCCTTGGGACGAACCTATCGTTTTTAGAAACATTCTCCAGAACCGAGCGGTAAACTGCACCCCCGTCTGAGATTATTCTCTTAGGAATCCCATGTAACCGATAGATATGATGGAGAAATAACTTCACTAGTTTCTTTGCGGACGGCAACCCCTTACAAGGGACAAAATGAGCTTGCTGAGAAAACAAATCCACAATAGTCCATATGACGTTATACCTGTTACTAACTGGAAGCTCTACGACAAAGTCCATTGCTATCTCCTCCCATGGATACGATGGATTAGCTACCGCCTGAAGCAGTCCCCATTTTTTTCCCATCTTCGGCTTCATTCGCAAACATATATCGCAATTGGAGACATACGTTTGGATGTCTCTCCGCATGCCAGGCCACCAGAACTGTCTCCTCAATAGATGTATTGTCTTCCCTGACCCGAAATGTCCACCTAACTTACCCCCATGACCATATGACAATATATATTGTCTCAACCCCTCAGGAACATACACACGGTTGTTTACCCACGCCAAACCCTTCTTCCAGGTCGTAGTAGAATGATTTACAGCCAACCAACCATCTTTCTCCTGTTCCTTTCTGATCTTCTGCCACAACTCTATATCCATACCTCGTAGAGCCTGAGTACTGACTATTAAGGGTTGCATTTGTGATTCACAAATACTTTTAAATTGTGGCTTTCGTGAAAGGGCATCAGCTAGGAAGTTTTGTCCCCCTGCCACGTAATGGAGTACAAACCAGAAACGACTGAAAAAATGGGCCCACTGTACCTGTTTCGGGGACAGGCAGCATGCAGTCTGTAATGCTAGTAAATTTTTGTGGTCCGTCCAAACCTCAAAAGGTTTGGATGCCCCTTCCAGTAGATGATGCCACGCCATCAAAGCCCAAAGAATGGCATAGGCCTCTTTCTCCCACACCACCCAATTACGTTCCATTGTGGAGAATTTCCTGGAAGTATATGCACAGGGGTGTAGGACACCCCTTTCGTCTCTCTGTAACAGAACAGCCCCTACCGCCAGATCACTAGCATCCACTTGCACGATGTACTTGGGGATGCACCAAGACCGGTTCCTCAGAAAACAATGACTTGAGGGCTGAAAAAGCCGCACTACACTCACTCATCCACTGTAGATGTTGTGAAGGTCGAACCATTCTCCCCTCCATCTTTAATAGGTTTGTTAAGGGTATTCATAAGAATTGAACTCTTGCCTTTTCAAAACCACTAAAAGTACCTTATCCACCACCTTGGAAAACATTTCTAAAAATAAACAAACACATCCTGCTCATAAAAATCTCTCCGAGTCTCCTCAAGTATGCATCTCTCTCTTTCTGTGTGATTTTTTTTTAAAAATATCATTTTTTTAATCCACAAACCACTTAGAGAATTGGGTGGGGGGAGAGGAAGTTTTAAGTATATGCTGCTAAGTATATCTGCAAAACAAGCAGAACCAGTGAAAGCTTTATTTAATTTGGCTTGGAGAGTTCCATTGAAAACAGAGACAATAAGAACGATTATGAAAGGTGAAAGAGCACTGTTCCTTCTCCAGCTGGAAGATGAGAGGATTGGCCTGCAATGGTTCCATCTAACGCAGAGGTCTTCCAACTTGGCAGCTTTAACGCTTGTGGACTTCGACTCCCAAGATTCTCCAGCCAGCTATGCTATGCTATTCTCCATGCTATGCCAGCTATTCTGGCGGGAGAATCCTGGGAATCGAAGTCCACAAGTGCCTTAAAGCTGCCAAGTTTGAAAACCTCACATACTCCTGAGTTCCCGTTATCTTTCTGTTTTTTGTGGTTCAGAGCTTTACATACTCAGATGATGCTGGCTGATTACTTGCCGGTATTAACCTAATTCTGATCAAGAGATAGTGGAGATAGTGGCCTGAGGAATCCAAAGATAAAAGTCATTGCAAGGGTACTTTCTGCATTTCATCATCTTAAAATCTGTAGAGAGTCTCAGCCATCCAGGCCCTGATTGTCCCAAAGGTGCTTTTTCAGGAGGCAATTGGACTTTCTGGTTTTTCTTGGAAGACTGTTCGCTTCTCATCCAAGAATCTTCTTTCTTCAGCTCTGACTGGATGGTGGGGAATGGTAGGATTTATATTCAGCTGGTCATTTGCATCCTTTTAGAAAGTTGTTGAGGCCACTTGGAGGTTTATCTGTGTCCTCAGGGGTACAGGGTCCCATTTAGCTAAGCAGTTTGGGAAGAACTCCTTTGGAATGGTGTGGGAGTAGCAATGGATTTCCAGAGGAAAGAATTGCAGACTACAGGAACCAGGAGCCCCACTCAGGTGGCCCCGAGGACACAGCTAACCTCTAGGTGGCCTCAACGACCATCCAAAGAGGATGCAAACGACCAGCTGTCTGCAAGGAATATAAATCCCTCCATTCCCCACCATCCAGTCAGAGCTGAAGAAGCTTCTCGGAAGACAAGAGAAATGTCTTCAAGGAAAAAACCAGAAAGTCCAGTTGCCTCCTGAAAAAAAAGCACCTTTGGGACAATTTTATCTGCTTCTAATGTTTAGTCTTCCAAGCAGCAAGCAATTTCAGTGAAATTATTTCTGTTGGGTTTGCGCCAAGGAAGACACACTCGCACTCGTACGGGAACCAAACCAAGCTTTATTTCAGCGACCTCCAACAGCTCATAAACGAGGTCAAACCAGCGCTACCGCTGCTGGTCTGTGGGCGTCTTATATACATCTTAGCATTGCCAGGTATCCCATGCTTCTCATTAACAAATCACCAATCGACGCAGGTTCTCCCGTGTGCTCCCTTCGCGTCGTCAACCCTTCACCACACCTCTTGTGTCCAATCACCTCCCTGTTCCCTCTTCCCCCACCCTCATCCTGGCGTTCGTCGATCCTGGCTAGGCAGGTCGTTGTTGGTCTGGTCGGCATGACGGACGGACTCCGACACCACCTTTATCTTCTTTGACATGCTGCCAAAGACCTAATTGGCAATTATCGTGGCAAGGCCACATGGAAACACGGAGTCAAAAATAGAGCTTCAAAGTACAAACTGACACCATCCACAACGTTGCTTCCTGCAAAGAACCAGGTGGCTTTGCTCTTCCTTTATGTCTTATGAGAGAGGCCAATCATCTACAAGCCTTACTCCCAAGTCGTCCCTTCTGTTTTAACTGTTCTTGCCTTCTGACAGCTCTGCGCACATGCACACTAGGAACAGGCTCCTCCTGTTCCTTTGCCTCTCTGATGTCTGAGAGTTCCGGAGTCTGCACATAGCTCCCAGATGGCCCTGGCCCCATTTCTGCCTCAGATGCAGAGACCTCGTTCAGGTCTTCCCCAGACTCCAGAACTGGCCCATGTTCCTCCCCAGATCCTCACTGACTCTGCTGACAGCTCCGCAGGCTGCTGGAAGATCACAACAACACAAGAGGAGCAGCATATTTAATATTGCATTCCTTCTTTTGGATCCACTCACTCCAAACATAATGCTACTTTGGAACAGGCATGATGGTACTTGCCAAAGACATGAGGCGAGGGAGACCATCAATGTCAGGTCAAAGGCTGGGGTTGATAGGGCAGGTGTTAATGCTAAAGCAAACAGTATTCTTTTGACCAGCTTTACAGTGAAAGGTGATCTTTGTGTCAGATAATGTTATCAATAGGATGGGTTTAAATCCGTCCATGATCACTAGTCCTGACAGCTTTGTGAAGTTTGATGAGTCTGAAAAAAATAGGGCAGCCTTGTGCCAAAATTTGCCAATCTTGAAACTGGAGAGTTGATCTTGTTGGAAATAAGCAACAGATATAGTTTAAAATCAGAGGTGCTCTATTGTGCAAGAATGAAAAATAAAAACTGAGCATTACAATGCTCTAGGTCTCCATACGCCTTGTAACTTTCCCAAAAGTAACTGCTATCTCTCAGTTGAAACTTCTAGAAGTTGCCTCTCAAATGTCAAAGGAAAGAATGATTTTGTTCCTTTATCACTGTAAGCATCATTAAAAAAACATGTGATATACAATATCTATCAAGTAATCCTATTAAGTATTATCTATTAATATTCATATTCCTATCTTAATATTAATTAATATTGATACAGCTGTTGCGGTGCAGTGGTTAGAATGCAATATTGCAGGGTAACTCTGCCCACTTCCAGGAGTTTGATCGTGACAAGCTGAAGGTTGACTGAGTCTTCCATCCTTCCAAGGTCAGTAAAATGAGGACATGTTACTAGCTATTGATATTGCTACTACTGGTACTATGTATATTATTATTGTTAAGGTTCATTGCACATTCAGCCAGATATTCAAACTGGATTTGACATTTTTATCAATCTATTTAGGTCCTTTCCAAGAACCTAGGATAGGCTGATATTGATTTTTGATAATGTTAGAGGTATTACCATGGGATGTAAGATGTTCCAAGTAAAGTTGCCCTTTGCAATTGACTGATGGTGAATTTGTTAATGCCAACAATGTTCAAGTAGTATGTTATTAATGATACTATCTATATTAATATCTATTACGTCTGGTAAATAAACATTCAATTGAGTTATCAGTATTTTCCTTTTCACTACCTTTCAAGAAAAATCACATCACAATAAAAACTGGCAATGGATGTCCTTGTCCCAGGAAATTTCTCATCTTGATCTTGGTGTCTTTTGAAGGACACATATTTCCTACCAAGCTTCAGCTGAATCTCACACACTGCAATCGTTCTGAAGGCATTGAAAACTTTTCAATCACACAGTGCTCTCTGGTTCATCCAACTTGGCAGGAATCTACTCCCTATAAAATCAGCCAGGAGCAAATTGTGGTACACCCGTAATGCCAAAGTGGACACCATAATGGCACTTTCAAGAGACAGCCTGCATTTTCCCCTCCATCAGCTCCTCCCACAGATGAGATTTGCCAGCAATTTCAGACAAAAGTGTCAAAGGGGGTGGGTGGGGGGAGAGGGATATAAAATGGTCTCTGCGTGAATGCCAAGCTCTCTCATCTAATTGCAAATGGGAAGGTAGTGCATTCACGTGCCAGCCATCTGGTTGGGTTATTAGCAATTTGCTTCACTTCTGTAGCAAATTAAAGGGAGAAAAAAGTCAGGGGCTGAGATGGGTCCGGCTCCCTGCCTAGACTACTAATAGGGGTAACTATCAAGAAGTTCTTTGAGTTATGAAAAATGAAGAATGTGTCTTTCTCTCCAGCTACAGAATGCAACCCATGGGGGTTTCATTTACTTAATGGTAGGGGTCTAGATCTAGGGACATGATGGCTCAGCGGATAAGGCAGCTGAGTTTGTCGATCGGAAGGTCGGCATTTCAGCGGTTCGAATCCCTAGTGCCGTGTAATGGGGTGAGCTCCCATTACTTGTCCCAGCTTCTGCCAACCAACCAGTTTGGAGAGCACATAAAAAAATGCAAGTAGAAAAAATAGGGACCCCCTTTGGTGGGAAGGGAACAGCATTCCATGCTTTAGTTATGCTGGCCACATGACCACGGAGACGTCTTCGGACAGCGCTGGCTCTTCAGCTTTGAAACGGAGATGAGCACCGCCCCCTAGAGTTGGAAACAACTAGCACATATGTGTGTGGGAAACCTTTTTATATACTCTTTTGAAACAGCAAAACAGGATATATAACTTGTCAGCCTTGATTTGTTACTTGAATTACAACCCCCTCCACCCCCTTGTTGCTGTGCAAAAGCTGGTAAATATCTTGCTCCCCTTTCAGAGACTGGAGTCACAGGTGTCTAACCTAAACATAAGTTTGTGGTTTCTGACAACAGAGCTTCCTTGCTGGACACTCATGAGTCTCCAACAGATGAACTTGTGGTTTGAAATTTTCCATTTCTAAAAGCAATACATTTCTTCTTTATGCCCTATGGTCCTCTTTCTGCCCTGCTTTGATAGCACTCCAAGGCGTCATGCTGGGCTTCCTGACTGCGGAAAATAGATTTGGAAAATTGCTGGTTGTATTGCCTTCACACGGAGAGCCATTGACCCCTGTTTAAACTTTCAAACAGGTATCTGAATAGAGAGACTTATCAGAAAAGAAGAATCCAGGTCCCATGTTTAAAGGTGTCCGGTTTCTTCCACAAAAGGTTTCTGTTGATGGTGTCAAAAACTATCAAGGTGGTACATAATCCTTTACCAATATATGTGTATTTCTCAATCTCATCTCCGTTTCGAAGCCGAAGAGCCAGCGCTGTCCGAAGACGTCTCCGTGGCCACGTGGCCAGCATGACTCAACACCAAAGGTGCCCGGAACGCTGTTCCCTTCCCACCAAAGGGGGTCCCTGTTTTTCTACTTCCATTTTACGTGCGTTCGAAACTGCTGGGTTGGCAGAAGCTGGGAAAGGTAATGGGAGCTCACCCCATTACCGCTGAACTGCCGATCTTCCGATCAACAAACTCAGGTGCCTTACTACGCTGTGACACTGTGTGTCCCTCCCTCTCTCTTAGGGAGCACTTAATGTGAATCGAGCCAATCCTTCCACCAAGAGGGTAATACCCACCACCACCACATTCTGTCCTATATTTTGTTCAAATGAAGTTTCATGGACCTTATATTAATAAGACTTATGGGTCAATAGTTTAGAGATCTTCCTTCT
>JANHFP010003813.1:56301-66569 GCA_032468135.1 Calamaria suluensis | reverse complement strand
CCACAGCTAGGCCGCGCAGTTTAGATTCACTAGGAAGCAGGATATCCTGCTGGAGATTCACTAGAAAGCAGGAAATCATGTGGCACAGCTGATCGTTGGAAGTACTGGTTCGGATCAACCAGTAGCTTTTTTTTTTACTACCAGTTTGCTGAACCGGTAGATTTTATCACTACCAACCGTTCGCCCAAAGTAGTGCAAACTGGTAGGATTTAATCACTTGTAGAGATAGGGAATCTGTGGTCTACAGAGATTGCTGAACTACAGACCTCATTATGTCTCATCATTGGCTGGGTTGGCTGGGACTTCTAAGAGCTATAACTTTGCCACATTGAATGACACAGACTGTCCATCCTGTGTGGGTTAAATTTTCTGCAGTTTTTATTTATTTATTTATTATTATTATTAGGTTTGAGAGAGAACGATGCAGTTACTTTTTATAGAACTATAAGTGTGTTTTTTCAAATCCCTTTACTCTCTTCTTAACTGATTGCAGTATTTAAGAAAAACAACATTCGAAGAGGAGATGGTACTGTGGAAACGTTTCTGGGACAAAAAGGTCTTTCTTGCTCCTGGTGTCTTATTTGAATGCAATGAACCTGGCTGGTTCCGTATCATCTTTGCTGATAAGATAAATCGACTGCGGCTTGGTTAGTGCTGTCTTCATCTATATTGTATCCATGCCTAGCCCAATAGGTGATCGAACGTCTACCACATAAGATAGGATGTTGCAGTCCTGAACAAATCAAATTAACAATCAAATGCTAGATAGAATTAGATGTGCACACAACTGATGGACAGTATTCAACTTGGTTGGCCAAATGTTATGTATACAATTTTTTCCTCCTTAGTCTTACCATCCTAGCTCTTCTTTGCATTCTGGTTTTATTGTCTAAATTTTTAAAACCAATTGAACACAGATGGACATTCTAGAACCAGAGGAGTAAGTGACCCTCACATCATGGGCACTTCTTTGAGAAGTAGTGAGTCCTCTTTTCTTTTTTAGCTGGCTTGAACACATTTTGAAACTCCTAAGTGAACTGAGAAGTCCTGGAATGGTTCATTTGTAAGTATATACTAGAAAAGTTATAGTTAGTGGCAGGTGTAGATTTTCATGGAATCCAGTGTAAATTCATTGTCTGGGTTATCAATTTAGCTCAAAGGAAAAAATCTGATGGTGGCTATGGCTTTACTCTTATTAAGGTATTTTCAAATTGTCTTGTGTCCTACTTTTATTTCATCCTATCTATTTTCCTTACCTCCCAACCAACCCCACTCATTGTTCCAGGAATGCAGAGATTCTGTGAAGTACTTGAAGAACAAGAACATGAAATCCTAAATGAAGACAAAGATCCGTTGTGTCTGTCTGAATCAGAAGGCACAGTAGACAGCACAGATGAAGTGATCTTTGTGTCTCAGCACCAGGAACCAACTTCCTCTGGGAGTTCCTCCCTTGGCGATCTAATTGGTCTCCTTCAGCAGCAAATGCGCTCATCTGATTGGTTGCAGAAAAATACAGTGGACCAGTTTGCACAAGAGAAACCAGAAATCTATGATGTTTTCAGCAAGTTAGTGGGAAAGAAATAGCATTGGTGTGTTCTTCCAGAGGCTATCAATCAATTTGTCTTTTAAATTACTTATTGATATTTTTTTCTATCTACTAGGAAAGCATTTATTTCTTTTCAGCCTTCTCATTATTATGATGGATAGGACTCAACCAACAAGGGATTGGCATTTCTGCAATCTCTAACCTCTTTATTATCTTTTTATTTTTAATGAATAGACTTGCCTCGTAAGCAGTTTCATATTTTTCTGAAGGTTTTTTTTTTTCTGGTGAACAGATTGTTTTCAAAGAATTGTCATGTCTTTAGCTGAAACCCAGAACACAGTTTACCTGGATCTACATTACAAATTTTGCGAAGTAATTTTTTAGAATCAGGTTTAAATGTATTCTTACACAAGTAAAGAAAGTCATGGATCTCACCTGTACCACGGTGAGAAGATTTATGAAGGAAGTTGAGGATTCTCAAGGCCAGAAGACTTGTCACATTTCCTGTCACTTCACTGTTGAAGGGATCAGGAGACCCTAGAGCCGTGATGGCATACCTAAGACACACATGCCACAGGTGGTACCGAGAGCTATATCAGTGGCACATGAGCTCAGCTCCAGTATGCATGATTTTTGGGCCTTCTGGACCCATCAGAAATTGGGAAACAGGCTGTTTTCGACCTCTGAAGGGCCTTTGGGGGTGAGGAAGGCCGTTTTCGCCCTCCACAGGTTGCTGGAAAGTCTCTGGAGCCTGGGGAGATCAAAAAATGGGCTTACTGGGCCCACTGTGCCAAAAGCATAGGCAGCATGAGGGGTCGTGCATGCATAGAATTATGGATGGGCACATGCTTCCGTGACACCTCCCCCCCCCACACACATTTGGCACACGATGGCAAAAAGTCATCCCCTCCCTGTAGTTCTTCTCCTGTCAGACGTGAATTGTTATGGCTGACATTAATTAATTACAATGAATTGTACGGAATGCTATCTTTTAACTAGGATTTAAAGTGTAGTTAAGTATTTTTTCAGTTGGGGCAGGAATGTCCAAACTTGGCAGGTTTAAGACTTGTGGACTTCAATTCCCAGAAAAGCTGGCTGAGGAATTATGGGAGTTGAAGTCCACAAGTCTTAAAGTTGCCATGTTTGGACAACCCTGAGTTAGGGAGTATGCATTCTTTGTCTTTGGGATCAAGAAGGCATAAAAGTGATGTAGTTGTATCACCAGAAGGGGCAGAGAAAAACACACTTTTTTTAGTTAAAAATACATATGTATGTTTAACAAATCTATTTTATGGGGTTGGTTGGTTATACAAACAAAAAGAAAGCAAAAAAAAAGTATTACGTCAGCAAAAATCATTAACTTTCTGCTGAACGGTGGCAAAGTATTGCTAGGCTCTAGGAGTTGCAGAAATGGATCTTGGCACACACATTTATGGACTACAAATCACATCTAATTTAAAGCAAGTATGCAGAAGCTGTGGCCCTCAAAGCTTGGGTGCTCCTTCCAAAGTTGTAAATATTAATAGTAAATTAAAGCATTCACACACAAAAGGAAAATGGGACATGAGTTTTTGAAAGTGTTTAGGATTATTAGTAGGCTGACATTACATCTACGTTGATCTGGAAACCTTCAGAGTCAACACAAAACCTTAAATTCTGTAATAGTTTAAAGCATCCCACCTTGAGATTACTATGTTCTGTTTCTCTTTATAGCTTGGATGAGGGGTAAAATTATCCCAGTTCGGACCAGTTCGGCCGATCCAGTACCAATGGTGGCGGGTGGTTCGGGGAACCGGTAGCAAAAATCCCTGGCCCCGCCCGCTCTGTGCGATTGTTGGAGGCTTTCTTTTCATTTTAAAAGCATATTTTCTACCTAAGAATTCGCTGAATTAGGTAGAAGCAAATGCCTTTAAAATGAAGGAAAAAAAAAGCTCCCATGATCGCGCGGCTCCGATGTGTTCTTCTGAGGTTCTCTTTACATTTTAAATGAATTCTTTCTACCTAATCCAGTGAATACTCAGAAAAAAAATGCTTTTGAAATGAAACAAAATGGACACGCCCACCCAGTCACTTGACCTGGCCACCACCAAGCCACGCCCACAGAACCGGTAGCAACAAATTTTACATTTCACCCCTGGCTTGGATTCATATCTGAAACCAAAAAATCCATTGGTCTCTCATCAGTCCTGAAACAAAACATCAATCACACTGAAAAATGCTGTTCTATAATAAATTTTTATATAAATTGATTGTAAAAGTTCTATCGTAGGATTGTCACGCGAATAGGCAGACCCCTAATTTAGATAGCTGCATTGTAGAAAATGATGGAAAATGTACCATCACATGAAAAGAAATGGACCATAAATAAGGATTTGCAGATTAATACTTACTGAAGTATACTGGTTGTTTCTTAAATTGTTTTTAGAATAAATTAAGTTGATTTTTATCCAACAGGAAGAAGAGGAAGAGAAAATTTTAAGATTCAATTGTTTGTCTTAGCACTTTGATAGTAAATGATGATGATGGGTCAGTGTGCCTTATCTGGATTGTTTCATAAATTTTTAAATTTTCTTTCCTAAAAATATTAAAAAAAGAAATTGCTATCTGTTTTTCAACGTGTAATTGAGTTCATATTCTGAAAGCTGACGTTTTTGTAAACTGTAGGTTTGATATGACTGGCTGGAAAATTCTGGGAGTTGAAGTCCACAAGACTTAAAGCTGCCAGGTTTGAAGACCTCTGCCTATATCATTGCTCTGATCACTGCTTTCTCCATCCCTGACCTCCCTCCACTGTGTCACCTAGAGCTCCTGACCTTCCAACTCTCCTCCCCAATGACAGCCCTGCACTATCAAATCTTTCTAAAGTTGGGTCATGAGCAAGGGTCCTTTGCAACCTGTGACTCAAGCACAGTCTATAGGTTAATTACCTGATAGTTAACAATCACCTGATTTTTTCCATAGTAAAACATGCTTTGCAGGCAGACTGTTTGAACTTTATCATGTTGGGTTGCACATTTGAACAGAGAGTTATTTATTATGGCCATAGCCGAAAAAGGTCATGGGTACAGGCTATTTTGGACAAAATAATAAAGATATAATATCTCCCCAGCTTATAAGGTCCCGATTTTTTTCCAGTAGATTTTGTTTTTCAATACTTTTTTTGGTCCTAAGCTGTAAGGAACATTTATTCATAGTAAAGGACTTGAGCAAAACAAAAGCATAACAATCCCATGCTGTATAAACATAGGAGGCAAATGCCGTTTTTAGCTGTTCCCTGCTGTTCTTCATCAGATTCCGAACGTGCAGAAGGATGTGCACGCATGACAGCTTAGCTATTCTAGCCAAGTCCTCCTCATGACCTTTATTTTCCTCTTCTGAGCAAGATGCAGAATATGTGTGATGGGTTAAAGATAGATACTCCGATTAGCTGTAGTAACAAACTTTTTTTCATTGTTCTTAGTATGTGCAGCATCCAAATGATGCCAAGTCCACAGAAATATTCAAGAGATTTTCTAGAGGTTGGCAGAGAACCAACCTACTTAACCTGTCAATTTAGAAAACAAAAACATTGGATATTTGATGATACTGGATCAAAGGTTGCTTTGATAGAACTGTTGCTATCTGTGACTTGGTGTGGCCCTTACCAGTAAAATACTTGCATATTAAATAAAAATAGCATCTGGCTTCAGTCCAGGTATAATAGTGTTTATGCAATATGACTCCATTCTGTTACTTTAAGTGCACGTATTGTCTGCAGCCAAATTTACAGTATGCTATTTCTGATATAGAACTGACGCCTCTTGGGATGTGCCATTTCAGAATGTACATTAGAGAACTGTATTTATAAGCACACTACAATCAAAGTCACCCTTGTAATAAGTAATCTTTTTGAGCCTAATTTTGATTAGAATGTATATATATACAGTTGCCTTCTGTGAGGGGACTACATCATATCAGAAATTGCATTTGTAGATTGATTTGTCATTGAAGATTCTCCTAATGATTTCCCTTATTATTTCTAATAATTAACCATAGTTTTTGATAATCATCATTCTTCCTAATCATTTTCAAAGATGATAGATGTATGTTAGGGTTAGTGTCTTCTGGGAGATACATCTAGAAAGACTAGTCTTAGGCTTCTTTCTGCTCCTGGAGATGAGTTTCCACCCATTTTTGATACATGGGGTAACTATACTGCCCTTACATGGTTGCTGTTGCTGCTATTGGGGATTCTTTGCTGCCAGCTTCATTCCCCACCAAGCTTGGATATTGGTTTTCCACAGGGGTGAATTCCAGCAGGTTCTGACAGGTTCTGGAGAACTGGTAGCGGAAATTTTTGAGCAGTTCAGAGAACTGATAGCGGAAATTTTGTGGAGTTTGGAAAACTGGCAAATACCACTTCTGGCTGGCCCCAGAGTAGGGTGGGAATGGAGATTTTGCAATATCCCTCCCCCAGGAGTGGGGTGGGAATGGAGATTTTGCACTATGCTTCCCCTGCCATGCCCACCAAGCCATGCCCACAGAACTGGTAGTAAAAACAATTGGATTTCACCACTGGTTTCCCACCAAGAAACATGGTTGCTGGCTTCAATTAGGAGCAGCACATCAGACCCAAGTCAAGTAGGTCCATCAATCACAGAGGATCAGGACAATGCAATAGGGAAAGCAGCAAGGAGATGAAAAAAATATGGTCTGTAGGTAGAGGTAATACCAGCCTCATGGAGGGCATCCATAAATTGATATTCCCTAACCCCCACACTTCCTTCCCCCCCAATAAATGACTGATGGGTAATAAGTTTGTCAGCCAAAGAAGAAATAGCCATGGAAGCACAGAACCTTTGGGATGGAAGGAAGACGGAATGATCTCAAAGCAGGCTTTAAACTTGATCTTGCTTCATCCTCCCCTTGTATCAAATCAAATTTGATTGCATCAAATTGGAGAGTATATTGTGAAGACCTATCCTCTATAAACAATAAGCAGCTCATCTCAGACCCCAGGTGAAGATGGGGTGGGAATGACCATCAATTCAATGGATACTTCAAAGGGATTGTTTAAAAATAACATTTCCTTGAACTATCCGTCTCCGCTGATAACTAGCTAGGAGTTCCAGCTAAGCTCTGTTGTCATTTTACTGTCCCCTCCGGCATCAGCTTTGTATAATAAATATTATAGAGCACCAGTATTCTACAGTGTTGACTGCAGAATATGAATGAACAGCAAGAGAGTAATTGGCTTCGAGCTGAAAATTCTTCACTTGTAATCCGGAATTAATTCCCATCTGCCTTATGCCGCACATGAAAGATCAAAACGGGGGGGAGGAAAGCCCTGCTCTGACGTATTTATACGAATAAATAGCCTGCCACCTAAAGCTGGTGAATAATTTTGCAGGATATAAATGGCAAGGCAGAATCTAAAAATAAACTGGTTGCTGCAACCCTGCCTGCCTTGACTGTACCATGAGAATACAAACAAGGGTCTCTTCTGCAAAGAGCCAAGAAAAGGTACATGCCCATATTTTTAAAAGATGTCCTTGGAATTAAGTGCCATTGAAACCAGATTTACATTCTGTGCTGATTTTATCTGGTATAAAATATCTATTTTATCTCAATAATAATGCAACTGAATGAAATATCTCCTTTGAATAGTGCTTGGCTCCTACTGACTTCATGCAGAGATTCATTTGTCATTGCTTCTCAGATTTTTTTTTTATTCTCAGTCTAACCTACAGCCCTAAAATGTCATGGTGAAGTCTCATGCCAGCACTAATCAGCACCCTAGTGTGTTTTTTTTTTCAGGTGGTGTAAGTGCATTGATTTCTATCAATACTCAATTAACCTGATGCAGTTGATAAATTTGAAAAAAAAAAGCACAGACATACCCTGGATTAGATGCAGTTTATTACTTGGAGACCATGTGGAAGTAGGTTGAAGGTTGGCATGGAAAGCAAAGAAAGAAAAAAAGAAAAATTCTCCAGATGGAAGGCAAATCACTTCTGTACTGTTGCAAAGATTTATGTAGTATTTATGTAGACCCCAGAAATTAAGTTCAAGACAAGAGAACACAATAGTGTTCCATGCACCCTGGTGTAGTAATGCTGGCCACATGACCACTGCAGCATCTTTAGACAATGCTGGCTTCTTTGGCTAGGAAACGTGAGCATTGCCTGCTAGATTTGGACACAACTGGACAGCGCAAACCTTTACCTTTTCAGTTTACTAACAGTTTACTACTAGCATTGTGTAAATTTCATAGCGACAAGCATGTTCAGCTGTCATGACCTACATCTCATAGACACTTAATTTAACTCTCTTAGCATCGTTCCAGAAGTGATATGATATTGTACTAAATGCAGGTTGCTTCAGCTATGCAATAAGTAATATTATCTTCCACAGTGAGAGGACAGTCAGTGAGAACATGTTCCCTTAAATAACTGGATATAAGATTAAAATAAGTAATACACTTGGGCAGCATGAACACGCACGTTCCAAGAGAAGCCCTTGTTTTCCTAACTAATTTGGGAAAGAGAACAGATGGCTAGCTGAGCCAAGCAATTGGTACATCACAAACATCTTTGGAAATATGTTCCATTGTGTTCAATGGAATAAATCTAATTCAATTAAAAGTCACTACATTAACCCCATCAATGCAGCGAGATGGCAGAAAATGTAATAAAAATACCAAATATAAAATATTGGGTGAATGGGTATTCATGCAAAACTGAAAAAACAACAAGTTCAATGTGTATGACTATCCCATTGTTTACTGAAGGGATAAGCAAATTTTCCATGGCCAAGAGCCATTACTATTATTTCGAGGGAGTCTAAGGTCACAAAGGATGTTTTGGGGTTTTCTTTCTTCAATTATTTAAAGCTTCCACTTAAGGTTTGTTTCTGTGTATTTTAAATTCCTGTGTCAAAGGAATTTCAATTACTTACATTATGGTTTACAGCCTTCAGATAATTCAGTCATGCTAATCTGATCCAATGCATACATACATGGCAGTATTTCCCAATTTAGGGTTATTTCAAGCAAAAAACAAGGAAGATTAATCTGATGTAAATTTAAGTGTGCATAACTTTCCCTAATCTGTGTATCCATAAAGAGAGTTGCCTTGTGATTATGCCTAAACTGTCCAGGTTAATCATAGATCTCAAACACTGTTCCACTAAGATAATGGTATATTGAAAATTTTAGGATTTCCCCAAATCTATTGTGGCTGGTAGCCAGCAGACATGGAAGCAGAGTCAGACAGTGAGGAGGCTGGGGAGGAACATGGACCAATCCTGGGGGCTGAGGAAAGCTCAGACGAGGTGTTGTGACTGACCGCACAACAACGACAGCAACGTCGGCAGAACGGGAAGCCACGGGAGAATATCCATTGAAACCAACACGGAGGGAGGGGGGATTCACGTCGGGTGAGGTGGAGGTGGCGCGTCGGAGAGGGCGTGCACGTTAGCTTGCGTCGCGGATTGGAGGCTGCATGGACCAATGGCATAAAAGGAGGGAGTTCCTTCCAGACCTCAGCGCGAACTTTGAATTGAATTGTGTAGCGGTGTCGGCTGAGCGTATCCAAATAAACCAGGTTCAAAGAAGAATCGTTTCGGAGTGTTTTTCGGCGTTCGAAGCCAGCAGAAAGTTCGCGCTCCCCCTCTTTTCACTTCCTTTGCCTGTTTCGGACGCCAGCCGGAAGATGTCGGGGTCGAAGGGCTCGGCGGGCGCTGGGCCAAATGCCGCGGCTGATTTCAGTTCCTCGGACGACAGTGCGGCTCCGTCGGGTAGGCTGTCGGTGTCTGGGGGAGGACGGGCGCAGAGCGACCGGCCCGTTACACGTTCTCAGGGCCTTGGGGACAAACCGCAGGCTGGACGCAAGTTTAAAAAAAAGTCAGTTCATGGACGCCGGCATGCAGCTGGTCCCCGATGGGTGGAAGCGTCCGCAGCCCCGGCTCCCATGGCAGCCGCCCCCACCCCAGCGGCTGCACCGGCTGCGGTACCTGCACCCCAGGAGGGCCCTCGTCTATCGGGCTCATGGTGGCACGGACAGTCCTTAGCGCACCCCGGCATGGCCGCTCCAGTGTCGCCTGCGTTTGCCCCGCCTGTGGGCTTTTGGCAGGGTCCTGCAGCTGGGGGGGGGTTTGGGGGCCCCCTCAGGCGGCTTTGCTGGATAGAAGAGCGATGTGGGAAGGGTTGCAACACGAATTTGGACCCCTGAAGGGGGAGGTGACATTTGCTGCCGTTGATAATCCTTTGCCTGGACCGTCTGGAACAGGGGCTCCTGTTCCTGGACCCAGCGCCAGTGCCCTTTTTTCCCCGTTTTCTTTTACCACCCCGGTTGGTGGAGGGGGGTCGGTGGCTGCAGGACCGGCAGCAAGTGGGGCGGCACCCCCCCCTGTGTGGGCTGCTGGCCTGGCACCGCAGCCCATGTGGGGCCCTCCTCCCCTCCAGGCACATTTCAATGGCAACCCTGAACGGCTCTCTGTTTTCCTGGGCCAGGCTATAGGCCATCTCGAGTTGTACGGGACGTTATATCCTACTCAATGGTCCAAGATCGCGGCGGTAACCTCTGTGATGACGGGTGAAGCCGCCGAATGGGTGGCCGTCCTTCACCGCCGTCGATCCCCGCTTTTGGCGGATGTCACGTTATTCTTGGAAGCATTACGCCAACGGTTCCAGGATGACTCCTTAGGCGAGGTGGCAGAGGATGAGCTCATGGAAGTAGTGCAA
>JANHFP010003812.1:85435-107850 GCA_032468135.1 Calamaria suluensis | reverse complement strand
TATTACTATTCAGTATAAGAGATATCTCATACTTGCTCTGTTGTAAAAGAATTTACTATCCCGTTTACCTTACCCTATGCAAAAAATGTAAAACCAAATAAACCTTTTTTTTTAAAAAAAAAGAAAAAGACTGAGTTTCACTGACTGCCCTCTGATTGGTAGTATTGGATCATGGAAAGGAGACTCCAATCTAAAACAGGACCTATCAAATCTGGGGCATTGCAAATTTGCATGCTCCAGGATATGCAGACAATGTGAGGGGTCCTTGGTGCTCTCTGAACCTGATTGGGTTTTGTTTTTTTTTTGCAGTCATTTCGTTACCCAAACTAAATGCTAGAGCACAGATGATGCTACCAGTTTGGATAATGAAATGCCTGCAAGAAAACAACCAGGTTCATAGAGCACCAAGGACCCCTCATTTTAATCTCTATTTCAAGCTACATATATTCTCCTTTATTGACATGCAAACAACTTCTCCATGGCTTTTGTAGTGATAGCTACTCTCTTTGGTATAATATCTGTGGTACATGCACTAGCCTCCTGGTGCCAAGGTACTAATTATGTATTAAGGTTATACTGACCGATGAACATTCCTTTCTCCCCCCCTCCCCAGGGAAAAACATTCTTTTAACATATTTTGTTAGACCAGTCACTGGCCTTTCACACCAGAAAATGATGCTTGCAAGATGTGACAGAGATCCGGCAATTACGTTTTTCCCTACTAGAGAGATCAGAGCAACTTGTGACAGGTGACTGTGTTCCTGACATTAAGAAAGGGAGAAGATTAGAATTTTAAAAGCAGCCTTTGAGAGAGAGAGAAAAAAGAAAGAAAAACTTGCCAAGCCGCTCCTGATTGTCACAGGTGGGCCTCCTAATCTCCATCCCTCAGATCCTCACCAGTGAAATTAAAGGATACGCTTGCTCGTTCGAGGTCTTGCACTCCAATCCCCATCATTGCCCCCTATCATCTGGAAAGTGATCGTCTGTGGAAAGATATGAGTTCATTTAGATTCCTTGTGTCATTTAGAGCCATGGAAGATTAGGTTTCTAAGCTGCCCAATTTCTCCTTTGCATATTCTTCTTCTAATGGGATATCTGTCATCATCTGCCAGCCTTAGCCCTCCAGCTCTTCGTAGGACAAGCAGGCCAAACTCTGTGCAAAAGAATTAATGGATGCAAGCTCGACATCAGGACTCCAAACAAGGACAAAGTAGTACTAAGAGCATTTCAGCCTCCTAGGACCCTCCATTACACAGTGAAAGCTAGTGATTCTGGGGAGGGGAAGGGGGAGAGATTACTGAACTCCCATACATTAAAGTACTTCAGGCTACCTTAGAAGGTCTCAGCAAAGGCAATGAGTGTTCTAAATGTTATAATTGTTAAAAAGGCCTGGCAATCTGCCTCACGTGTTTTGGCAGACTAGCCAGTTTGTCCTGTTTGGTTTGGCACAGCAACCAAACAGGGCAAGCACAGATGTCAATGGATAGCCTGGGACTGCACAGAAAACAATTTCAACCAACCTGCCTGCCTTCCATTGAGGACCTGTATACTTCACAAGCCAGAAAGAGAGCTGAGAAAATATCTGAAGACTCTTCACATCCTGGGCATAAATTGTTTCAACTCTTCCCCTGGGGATGCCGTTACAGAGCATTGCATGCCAAAACAAATGGATGCAAAGACAATTCCTCCCCCCCCCCCCATGCCATCACTCTGCTAAACACCTAATTCCCACAGCACTGCCTTATACATAAGGATAAGTAGTACTACTATTATACTTCTCATCTTTCTATTACCTACTCCTACTGGTTTCTTAGGGATGCAGTGGCTCAGTGGGTAAGGCAGCTGAGCTTGTCAATTGGAAGGTCGGCAGGTCAGCAGTCCAAATCCCTAGTGCCGCATAATGGGGTGAGCTCCTGTTATGTGTTCCAGCTTCTGCCAACCTAGAAGTTTCGAAAGCACATAAAAATGCAAGTAGAAAAAATAAGAGACCACCTTTGGTGGAAAGGTAACAGCATTCTGTGTGCCTTTGGCATTTAGTCATGCCGGCCACATGAACACAGAGACATCTTCGGACAGTGCTGGCTCTTCAGCTTTGAAAAAGAGATGAGCACCGGCCCCTAGAGCTGGAATCGACTAGCACATATGTGGGAGGGAAACTTTTACCTTTGTATTGGTTTCTTAAGAGCCATGGTGGCACAGTGGTTAGAATGAAGTACTGCCGGCTGCTTCTGCTGCCTGCCAGCTGCCTGCAATTTGGCCATTCAGATCTCACCAGGTTCAAGCTTTCCATACTTCCAAAGTTGATAAAATGAGGACCCAGATTGTTGGGGGAGGCAATATGCTAACTCTATAAACCGCTTAGAGAGGGCTATAAAGCACTGTGAAGCCATATATAAGTCTAAGTGTTGTTGCTGTTATGATTATCACTTTGTTGTTTGTATGTGTAAACTGGAGCAGAGACAGGTTCTGCTGCATCCTGCCCCCTCTATGGTCTGTACTTGATGCAGGAGCCTGGAGCACTCTGATTGGTCAGAACACAACTAGCGTGGAGTATAAAAGACCTGTCAAAGTGCCGGGCAACCTGCTGCCGTTGTGAGCCAAGCAGCCACCCATTAGCTGTTTACTGTTAGCAAATAAAGACTGTTAGCCTTTATATCCATCTCATTCCTGGACATTACAGGTTCCTTGTGTGTTCAATCACACTTGGCCAACAAAGATTCTTCATTAATGTAACCAGCGTCTGAATAACCATCCCACTCTATCCTCTTTTCTCCCATCCCAGTTTGTATGACTTCTGCAATAGAGTTATAAATGTCTGGAATACCCTACCTGATCCTATTATTAGTCTCACTAACCCTCATGCTTTTTCCCTTAAACTGTCTACCATGGACCTTTCACACTTTTTAAGAGGTCCTTAAGGGGGCGTGCATAAGTGAACCTGCGTCCCTACCATCCCTGTCCTACTGTTCCCATCTAATTCTAATCATCCCACACATTTTTGATTATGTTTTGTCTCTTTATATCTTTAATTGTGCCCATTTTTGTGCCAATGTCTATATTTATACTGTTACTTGTTTCCTTGTACTTGTTGACTAACTAACTAACTAACTAACTAACTAACTAACTAACTAACTAACTACATAAATAAATAAATAAAATCCATTCCATGTATCTGGGGATCTGGACAATAGTTCACACGTGCTTTTAATAAGATTTTCTAGCCTAAGTATGGAACTGGAGTGGTTCACAATCCAGCTCATGGAAGATGGAACAGAAGACCTCAAAGTAGCCCTCTTACAGTGATAATGCCTGCCCCAAAGCATGGGATGGCCTTCAGTAGCATGACCCATAGCACTCCCAATAGCCCTTCCTTAGAGGCAGTAGGCCCACCCTTCATTTTATAGCCCACAGAGAACGTTTTAAAATGGCTCCCCTGAGTAACATCTTGTGGAAAGGAAAAAGCAGTAATTTCATGCGTAAGAAGATGCCACAGCCATTTGGCAAGTAGCTGCTGAGAAGGTTAGATATCACAGGGAGCATTAAGCAGCTGTTCAAAGTGGCAATTGAAGGCGGCACTACGTACACACAAACTGACCACATGGTTCTCATACAGGGTAAATGAGATTATGCAGAGTTGACAAAGAATGAGAAAGAAGTCATATATATATATATATATATTAAAGGCAAAGGAAGCATCTAATGCTAATTGATACCACCAGCACAGTGGTGAAATCCAATTTTTTTTTACTACTGGTTCTGTGGGCATGGTTTGGTGGGTGTGGTTTGGTGGGTGTGGCAGGGGAAGTATACTGCAAAATCTCCATTCCCACCCCACTCTGGGACCATCCAGAAGTGGTATTTGCTGGTTCTCCAAACTACTTAAAATTTCCGCTGCTGGTTCTCCAGAACCTGTCAGAACCTGCTGGATTTCACCCCTGCACCAGCAACCCTTGTATCAGTCTTTACCTTCCTATCCTCAGTTCCTGCTTCTTCTGTGCCTGTGAATTCTTTCAGGCATTTTTTTTTGGTTTTTTTTTCAAGAGCTCATCATGATTTTTTGGGTGTGTGTGTGTCTTCGTCGTCTTCTTGACCCAGTGATTCTTCCTTCGTATATCTGATTTGCTATTCAAACTTCATTTATTTCATGACAGTATAAAACCACCATAGCATAGTTCTTTTGTACGGGTTAATCACTTTTGTAGTCATTCAACCCCAATTCATCCTTGTCTCTGTCTCTTCTTGTTCCCACTGCATTCAGCTTGTCAGAATATATTCTGGACATACTCAACTCATTTCTGTATAACAAGGTGGACAAAATCATGCTTTTATTCATAGTGATTTTTGTTTCTGTGGCCAAACATCTATTTTCATACTAGATCACGTATTTCGGATTACTTTTTTTAAATTATTTGCTTATATTAAAATTACTCTATTCAGTTCCCTTTTCATTTTTCAATACAACATTCACTTCTTCCTCTAGATTTTATATGCAGAATAACTTGCTGCATATAAGTTCACTCCTTTTGTTGTTGTTGTTGAAGACAATTTAGTCCTTGATACATTCATTTTCACATCCGCACTCTTCAATGCCTCATATAATATAATAGCCACTGGAAAATATTCAGTGTGTCAGCCAACAATAAAGCATCATTTGCATGCAAAACCATACATGCATATTCATATCCCCAGATGTGAGTGGTGGCCAGGCCAGCAGTAGGCAGAGCGTGCGGGGGAGGCAGATAGTAGAATGACAGGCTGCTGTGATATTCCTTCTCTCATTTTGCCTTCCCTCCTGGTAGATCCCAAGGAGGAAGAAAATGGCATGGACTTCCATCTCATGATTAAGTCCTTGATTATTGCACTGTGGATTTTCCACTGTGGGATAAAGGTTGATTCATCTTTCTGGGTGAGGTCAGAAGACAAATTGGTAGGAGGGGGAGGTAATGAAAAGGGGCATCTACAGCTGATGGGAGCAGCAGGGAAAGGCTGCTTCTGAATCTGGTGTGTGAGAGTGTATTGTAGCTAAGTGGGGAGTGTGATGATGTATTTAAGTAGGTGTCAGAGTATATTCATCAACTGGAATAGGACATGCTAACAAAGTCAGCCAATGTATAGGCATAGCAACTAAGCAAATGAGAGCTGTTTGGGAGCTGAGACAGACTGTCTTAGTCTGCAGCTTCTGAGTCTGTGCAGAGAAACGGAAACTAGTCTGGTCTGCTGAAATGAAACTAAGTGTTATCTCCTTCCTTGTGTTTTGCTTGTAACTGCTACTACATTTTAGAAGAATCTATATTGGTATTGTGCATTTATCTTCATGTATTATATGTATATAAAGAAGTTAATGAATCCTGGTGAATCAGTTATATGTATGTGTTTTTCTGGATTTTATTTTCTGCTGCAAACTCTGATAGTGGGCCTGAATTCTGGGATGAGGTTGCTGTTGGGAGGAGAATGAGGGCAGGGATGGGGAGATACATGGAAAAAAATAAGCGGGCTGGACCATCATCTTATACTAGTTTTACATTCCCTTGTCTCAGGCTCCAGTATCTTATCAGAAGAGCTTCAGAGGCTTTGGCTTTCGGCTGTTGTTACTTTGGGTTTTCTTCATTAAGGATGTAATCACCGATGAGCAGGTTGTCATTTTTTTTTACATTTTTTACTACTGGTTTAGTGAACCAGTAGCATTTATTACTACCGGTTCATGTGAACTGGCCCAAACTGGTAGCATTTCACCACTGCCTCTATCCCTCTCCAGGATCTAGGCACATCCTTAAATACCTTTCTAAATTCAGGCTTGGAAGAAGGTGGGATGAGGGATGTCCTGGCATTAATAGTTGAAATTAAATAATCCTATTTCTCACTGCAACTGCAAGGGTTTGATTAAGTATAGTTTTTAAGGGCAACACTTAAATGAATACAGGATTTGCCGTGTGTGGCATGAACCTTTTATTCTAGTTTTGAATGTCCAATTGCACTGAATGAATACACTCCCTAAAAGTTGCCAGAAGTACTTTTACTTTTGCTGCTGGAAAGTATTGTCTGTGTTATCTGTGAAATTATGTTAGGAGCTCCAGGGGTAGTTATAGTGCAGAACGGCCCTGTGACTGATGAAAAGTTACACACCTTTGTTCTCAATTAGAATTTGTGCAGCATTGTGGGAGGTGCATGGAAGATTGCACTTCAAAGGGATTCAGTGGTAGGTTCCACCTATGGTTGAAATTCCTTTATAAATGTGTTTATTAAGCCTGCAATGCTTTAGTAATACTGCCTCAGTGGGAGTTTTTACATGAATAAGGATGGCAGGATCAAACAATATTACAGAAGCTTTCAGAACTGAATTTATGCAGGTATAATAACGGATGCACTTCATAAACTACATCACAGGCTCCTGAATATTGATAGTTTCCCCAAGATTAAGAAATCCTTCCACTTGCAAGCTTCTGAGGTCCTTGCTATGTATACAGTTGCACATGAACATTTTGTTTTCGTATTTTATTTACCCTTGTTATCCAGGACAAAAAGGAAAGACAGTGAAGCACTTCACTTACTGTACCTTTGATCTGAACAGAATGTTATAGTCAATCAAATGTAACCAATCTGAATGATTTTCCTTGAGGTATACTACTCTGCAGAAAAAATGGTGGCTGCATTAAAGAGCCCAATGAAGGGATCTTCGGTCTTCTTAAGGTATTGAGTTGTCTAAGAATAATTGCTATAAGAGCTGTGGTGGCACAGTGTTAAGAATGCAGAAAGTTAAAGGTAAAGGTTCCCCTCACACATATGTGCGAACACATTCCCAGCTCTAGGGGGCAGTGCTCATCTCCATTACAAAGCCGAAGAGCCAGCACTCCCTGAAGATGTCTCTGTGGTCACGTGGCTGGCATGAATAAACGCCAAAGGTGCACATAACGCTGTTACCTTCCCACCGAAGGTGGTCCCTATTTTTCGTCTTGCATTTTTTTAAATGTGCTTTCAAACTTCTAGGTTGGAAGAAGCTGGGACATGTAACAGGAGCTCACCCCGTTATGCAGCATTAAGGATTCAAACCATTGAATTGCCAACCTTTTGATTGACAAGCTCAACGTCTTAGCCACTAAGCCACAGTATTGCCGGCTTATTCTGCTGACTGCCGACTGCCAGCAGTTCAGCAGTTCAATTCTCACCGGCTCAACGTTGACTCATCTTTCCATCCTTCCGAGGTCAGTAAAATCAAGATCCAGAGTCTTGGGGGCAATATACTGACTTTGTAAACTGCTAAGAGAAGGCTGTGAAGCACTGTGAAGTAATATATAAGTCTAAGTTCTATTGATGCATTATTATGCCATGATTGGCATGGCACAGTAAGCCCAAGTAGCATCTCTGCTTTAATGAGCTGTGCTGCCTGCTTCCAGGTGTGAATCAAGGTGGTCATTATCTATAAAGCCCAACATGACATAGGACTTGGTTACCTGGGGGACTGCTGCCTCCCATCGTATTTGCCCAAATCGTTTGCCAAATAGTTGACTTACTCTGAGTTCCATCGATTAAACAATGCCATCTGTCTGGACCCCGGAGGTATGCCTTCCCTATAGCAGCAGCTGCCTTTTGGAATGTGATTCCCCTCACATCCCAGATTTGAATGCCCCACACCCTAGTGGATTTCCAAATGGTCATGAAAACCTGGCTCCTTTCTTCAGTTCTTTGATGAGGGTGATTAGAGTTCCCTTTAGATTGTGTGGGATATTTTCCTAATCCAATTTTGTCATGTCTGCCATCTTTACTATTCATTTTTGTTTCTTACTTCTTGCTTTTCTTGTTTCTGATGCTTTAAAGTTGGGGAGCATATAATTTTAATAAATCATCATCATCATCATCATCATCATCATCATCATCATCATCATCATCATCATCATCATCATCTCTCTTCACCCCAACCAAAGCTCCTTATTGCAGAAGAACTTTTGGTACTGAAAAGTATATTTCCCTTCCCACATTACTGCAGAGCTGCTGGAGTATATTTCAGTATTTATCCAATTTTCTCTCCAGCCTATACTGGTGTGTGAAGATGCCACTGCCAATGATCCAGTAGTCCCAGTCCTGGCCCCCCAGTTGCTGCAGTCTCAGAGCTAGGAGAAGACTCACAATTACTGCTCCAGCCTGAACAGTGAACTATTTAATTGGAACAATAAATTAGAACAACAAATTACTTTTTATGCACAACAGTAAGAAAAAACAAATAAGAAATACATTGTTTTTCTGGCCACCAAGGAACAATTCAAACTGAAATGTTGGAGTTGATTCCCATGCCATCTTAATGCCTCATAAATATCCCAATGAATTAAAGATGGTGATGGCTTAAATGTTTACCTCTGCAATGGCCTTAGAGAAGAAAGGGAACTAAGGGATGGAATTCAATGTCCCATGAGATGGTTCTGGTTGAAACTTTAGAGAAACTGAGGAAGAACTAGGATGATGTGGGCAACTGAAGGGAAAATGCAGTAGGGAAACTGTAGATATGATAGAGATAGGTTGGAGATAACTTGACATGGTCAAGTTAGAAATTGGGAAGTGGGTATTAGTAGATAGCAGAAAAACAGGAAGAAAACAAGGGACTGAGTGGATGGATTTGAGGATTTGAATCACAGAATGAAAGGATGGAGAGGTTTTATATTCTGGAACTGAGAACTTAACTCTTATTATAAGGCAATTCTCAGGCTATTGCAACCAATATTTTTTGATGGGACACCATGAAATGACACTAAAATTAATTATTACACTGCTCTATGGTGTATGAACTGTGGTGGTGCAGTGGTTAGAATGCAGTACTGCCAGCTAATTCTGCTGACTGCCAGTAGTTCAATCCTCACTGGCTCAAGGTTGACTCAGCCTTCCATCCTTTCAAGGTCAGTAAAATGAGGACTCAGATTGTTGGGGTCAATATGCTGACTCTGTAAACTGCTTAGAGAGGGCTGTAAAGCACTGTGAAGCTGTATATAAGTCGAAATGCTATTGCTTTGGTAGTCCAATCTGGCATATTGTGAAAAGCACATCATTGCCTTCCTTACTCTGGTCTTCCAAATCTACTGTGCCCCAAATGTGGGCCTTGTCACTTAGAAATGAATTTCCCTTTGCCTTGTAGACCCGCAGTATTGTCCCAGATCAATTCAGTTCAACTAATTCCTAGTAGAAATTGTGCAGCAAAACCTAACATCCATCAATTAGCATTACATTTGTTAAAGAGAATTTTGCACTGTGATAGATTTAATTTCTCATATATTAACTTTTACCTTCCCCTGCTTTTTTTTTTTTATAATGCGGTTAGATAAAACATTGTCATTTTTCTGTAAATTCGCCAACTTAAAAACACAGGAGGGCTGTGGTAATGATCATCAGCATCAGTGGTGGGTTTCAAAAATTGTTACTACCAGTTCTGTGGGCATGGCTTCATGGGTGTGGCATGGTCTGGTAGGTGTGGCTTGGTGGGCGTGGCAGAGGTAGGATACTGTAAAATCTCCATTCCCATCCTACTCCAGGGGAAGATTACTGCAAAATCCCCATTTCATCCTAATCAACTGGGACTTGGGAGGCAGAGAATAGATGAGGGTGGAGCCAGTCAGAATTTTTACTACCGGTTCTACTCAAAATGTTTGCTACTGGTTCTCCAGAACTGGTCAGAACCCTCTGAAACTAACCTCTGATCAGCGCCTTTCTACAATTATGTTCCTATAGACCAAAGACAATGAGAAAAAAAGTATTTTTAGATTTCCTGCTATATATACCTCCTGCATACCATTTCCAAATATCTAGAGGAACAGATATTTTATTTTAAAAAGCCTTGGAAAACTATTTTTAAATGAGGGTAGTAAGTTCAGGGTATTGTAATCTATAGCAATATGTAAGTGAGCTCAGACTCTTAGTTCAGGAAGGCACACAAAAATTAAAATACAATTTATATTCAATTGTAACTGCTCCATCTAAAGCCAAGATGCCTCTTGAGCAGAGATATAAGGTACAGTTAAACTGTGACATACTTATCTCTTCCTGTTCCCTCATTTCTTTCATGTAACTCTCTGTATCTTTCTACTAGACTGTTTGATGATTACTTATATAGTATTCATCCAGAAGAGTAATATCTGGATCTCAGCAGACACCTATTATCTGTCCTACCCTTCATTTTTTCTAAAGTCTACCTTTGGAGCATCACAAATGATCAGAAGACAAAGCAGCAGAGAAAGCAAAAAGCTGAAAGGTTCACATCAAGTTTAGATTTCCTTTCAAGGCATGATTGTTTTGCGAGATGAAATGTCATTAAATAGAGCAGTGCTGTTGCAGGCTGATGAAATTTGATCATTTCCCTTGCAATATCCATAATGGAGGCCAGTAGATTTAAGTTTATCCTAGTCTAAATTCACAGCAGTACAGATTCACTCATCCTGGCAGTTGTATAAAACACTGATGCTCTGATAAATTTCTTCCAGATCCACAGATACGTCTGCTTCTGTGAATTTTTATTATTCACATAAATATTATTCAACCATTATTTAGAACGGTTCCAATACTCAAGGATTTCTAGGTCTCCCTAAACCATTCTTATTCAATTTTCTTTTTGATTATTTAAACACAAATGGGAACAACTACAGTTTTTTCCTCCAAGTTTTCCCCTCTTTGCCTTTGTTTGTTTCCTGGATTTAGAAGCTGCCCAACTCCAATTGACTGTTACAATCAATGGAGTGGCTTACATTTCCAAATATGGGACACAGTAAAATGGAAGGGGGAAAAAAAAAGACATATCCATCCAAAATAAAATAATTAGTAAAATGATTATCTTTAGCTTTGGGACTTTTTTCTTTAACAAGAAAGCTGAAGAACAAGCCATAGGTTTAAAGTAGAAGGTCTAGAACAGAGGTGCCCAACCTTGATAGTTTAGTGGACTTCAACTCCCAGGATTCTCCAGTCAGCATGGCTGGCTGGGGAGTTCTGGGATGTCGAAGTCCATAGGTCTTAAATTTGCCAAGGTTCAACAACTCTAGTCTATGGCATGAAAACATTCTGTGTATTACACTGGTAAGAGAATAATAATAATATGAGCATTATAGATACAGGTAATAGATCTACTGTAGACCTAGGATGCTGGTATGCCTTATTCACTTATAAGAGAGGCCCATTTTTAACGTGCTTGATGTCATTGGATGTCTTGCTTAGAAGAATATATTACACAGCCTCTGGTTAAATGCTTAGAAGCTATTCAGCGCAGATAATAAACCATCAATACATTTAAAACCTCAGCATGAATAATTCACACATGTTCATCTGCCAAACGTTCTGAAGACGGCTATGGCAGCTATTAGAATAGAACACATCCTGCTTGTGTTTCATGTAATGCTTCCGGCACACAGTATTACACCACATTATATTCCATTAAGTTGGCAGAGGTTTTAACTGGAAGAGACATGATATGTTTTGCTAATGGTCCACCCTTGTGATGCCTCCCATCAAATATGCAACCTTACACATACAAGTGGTAGGAAGAAGTGAAACATAATAAAGACTGAGTGCCATGTGCATGTGATTTAATTTTGTGGCTGGCCAACAAATTGAATTTGTTTTGGCTACGTCGTGAACTCCCCCCCCCCTCTTCCCTCTGATAATGAATACAAATTTACTGTGCACTTCCAAATGCGGCAAATTGCCCTATAAGTGGATGATGCTGTCAATGGTAAACCAGGCTACACTCTGATAATCGGGATCTGACATTTAGCAGAACAGCAGATCTGGAACAGCTTCAGCTCTGCTGGAAAAATAAGAATGATACCCAGATGAAGTTTCTTGTATACAGAAACTTGCTGAAGCAGTTGGTCAGAAGCAGTGGTGAAATTCACATATTTTTATGACCGGTTCTGTGGGCGTGGCTTGATGGGCGTGGCAAGGGAAACATATATTCAGTCGAGAAGTTAGGGGTTGCTTAAACTTTTAAATATTTTAAACTTTAAATTTTAAACATTTTGAAATTTTTAAATTGAATTAGCCATCTAATATCTTTTTTTAAAAAATTTTAATAGTAATGTGTGGTATCGTTTTTGTTTTTAAATGGCTGTAAACTGCCCCGAGTCCATGGAGAAGGGTGGTATATAAATGAAATTAATAAATAAATAAATAATAAATAATATAATAAAATCCCCATTTCCTCCCTACTCCTGGGGGAAGGATATTGCAAAATCTCCATTCCCAGTCCACTTTGGGGTGAACCAGAGAGGATATTTGCCGGTTCTCCAAACTACTCAAAATTTCCACTACTGGTTCTCCAGAACCTGTCAGAATCTGTTGGATTTCACCCCTGGTCAGAAGGCTAGCTATCGATTGGGATACACAACTGATTTCAAGGAGCGTACCTTAGCTGTCCAAATAGATGTGTTTTTCCAACAGACAACTAGACTTTCTTGGGAGGGGGGATGTCCTTGAAAATATTCCACTTCTCATCCAAGGAGCTTCTTTGGTTCTTGGTTCAATTCCAAACCGAAGAAGCCTCTTTCATGGGAAGTGAAATGTTTCCAAGGGGAAAAAAGTCCAGTTGTCTTTTGTAAAAAGAACCTTGGGGACAACTGTGACCTAGAGGATTGAGACTCTCCATAGATACCTGATCAGATCTGGTATTTGATTTGCTGCCCCGGGAGCCACCTGATACCAAGTTGCCAAACAAATGGGTAGAACAAATATAAATAAATGGATAAGAGACTGGGTGAAATTTAAAGTAAGCATAGTTATTAGGGCTAAAGAACAGCAAGTCAAGTTGGAGGACAACCTTCTATAGGAAACCTTTGGGCATCTTATGAAGAAAGATGAAGAAACTGGGCATGCTTCTTCTTTAAAAATAAGACAGAATGGAGATTTGATAGCTTCTTCAAAGGGCTCAAATAAAGTCCCAAAGGGAATGTGGTGGCTCAAGTGCTTATGAGGCTGGGTTGGAGGTTAACAACTCCATGTTCAAAATTTAAGTGCTGCTGAGTGACAGGAAAAGCTCCTGTCATTCTCTCCAGTGCCTTGATGGGGACATGAAAGGAGGCCCCACGGGCATCTCATGGGCAATGGTGATGTCACCAGATGATCCTTTCAACCTGGAAGCAGCTTATATGATGCCTCCACCACAGAGGTGGGTTTCATTAGGTTCTGACCAGTTCTGGAGAACTGAGAGCAGGGATTTTGAGTAGTTCGGAGAACCAGTAAATGCCACCTCTGACTGGCCCCACCCCCATCTACTCTCTGCCTCCCAAGTCCCAGCTGATCAGGAGGAAATGGGAATTTTACAGTAAGCTTCACCTGCCATGCCCACCAAGCCACACCCACAAAGCCACACTCACAAAGCCATACCCACAGAAGCAGTAGTAAAAAAAAAATGAAACCCACCACTGCTCCACCATGAACGGGATGGGGATGTTGTACAGAAAAGAAACACCATCTGCTTTTCATTATTTTAGAGGATGTAAATAATGGATTTAGGTTTGAGGAAAGCATATTCCAACTTAATATTCGAAGAAGATTCCTAAAAGTAAGAGTGATTTTAAAGTGGAACCCATTACACAGATGGACTTTTCTTTATTGATTGTCTTCAAGCAAGCATTTGTCAAAAATACTATAATTAGAATTCCTGTACCAAGCATGGGATTGGATTTCAATGACCGAAGTGGCCCTTCCAGCCTTTATGATCTGCTCTTAAGGCCAAGTGTAGTCCTAGGGTACACCTCTGTATGTACCCTACTGGCATTTTATATGATCTCCAGCTCCAGGGCATGTTGGCTGATCACATAACTTCTACTACCATGTAGTTGTAGTTACATAGTGAGTGAAAAACAACAGTGGCAAAGAAGGTAGAAGAAGCTGCGGATTTAAACAAAGACATTCTTTAGTGAACCCCTCTGTGCTTCTATTCTTTTTAAACAGTTTCAAAATTGGATAGGTGTTAGGCTGAGCCCAACTACATCCTTTTAGAAGTATGGTCACTTCATGAACTGCATCTTTAGATGTGAAAGTAGCCCTTTGAAACCTAATTTATCACTGTGAAGGAAAAAGTGACCAACTGGCCTTTGAGGGCAGGAGATCCTTTTGTCCCATCTATGGTAGTTAAATATCATGTCAGCTGAATGTGTGGAGATCAAGGATGTGACTAGAAAAGGACAAAGATATTTGTAGTGAAGCTATCAGAACAGTCCAGCTGACATTCCTTTCGTTCAATATGAAGAACAGAGTAAATAGTCTCTGAAATTGAATAAACATACTGTGCAAAATTGAATTTATATTAAAGGCTATGAAAGATTTAAGTCAGAAATTTCATTCAAACACAGTTGGAGCAAATCTCAAAAAAATGGATAAGCTTTCTTAAATTGTATCCAATTTAAACCAATCCAGATGACATGTGCACCTGAGTTTTATCATCTGAACGGCTATTTTCTAAACCACGCTTGATCACTTTGATCAATGCAACAGTTTGAATAGAACTGATGAGTCTGAACTTAACCTTTGGCTCTAAGCAAATCGATATGCCAAACTGAATCAACTGTTCAGATTTGATGAAGGCTGAGTTGCACACCTCTAATTAATTAATTAATTAATTAATTCCAAAGGGAACTTCTGAAATTTTCATTACATGAAATGTATCACATCGTGAAGCATTTTGAAATGCTTGGCATTATTTCTGCCCAAGAATTAGGAAGTTCTTTGTTCATATTTTATTTCTATATTTTGCTTAGGGAGTATAAATGCCTTTTTCCAGAATATCAGTTTTCTTTTACCTCTTAAACTTAATGCATTGATCCATGATGAAATACTATCGGAAATGATCTCAATGTAACTACGCTGATTTCCCTGAAGATTTACATCCTTTCATACCACTGATTATAACATCAGGCTTTTGAGAAATCTTGCCTTTCTTTTAAGCCGGGGTTCCCCTATCCCTGGGTCATGGCCCATTGGGAATGGGGCTGCACAAGTGGTAGGAAAGCATGGGGGTGCACGAAGCTGCACTTGCACAAGTGGCAGGCAAGCACACAAAGCTGCTTTTGTGCAAGCAGTGTGTGCATTTGAAAACATCCCCTCTGCCTCCCACCCTCCTCATCACAGACTCTGGTCCACAGAGCCAGAAAGGTTAGTGACTGCTGTTTTAAGCCACAAGCAGATGATTGTTACAAACCTCCACATTTCAGAATGAAACATGCTGAAGAAAATAAGACATTGCAAATAGAATTGAATACTAATTCCCTCTACCCTTGTTGTTGGTCCTCTTGGGTAAACCAGACAGGAAACACGACCAGATGAGCTACATGTATTTTATTGTAAGGACACTTCAGCATAATCTTGCAAGTCTGTAATTACAAATTTCCTGTCCTCCACTTAAGACCCATTAAGGTGGATCCTTCCTAATTTTCTTTCTTCGACCATTAAATGCCCCTCTTGTCTGATGGCTTCCTCAGTAGTATCTTTTTTCCCCTTGCCTCAAAGTTATCCGTGCATTCCATTCCATCCCTCAAGTGTCAAAAAGTCTTGGAAGAAAGGGAAGGAAGTTTCACCTACCCTGTTTCCTCAAAAATAAGACCCAACTGAAAAATAAGCCCTAGCGTGATTTCTCAGGATGCTCAGAATATAAACCCTACCCCAAAAATAAGTCCCAGTTAAGATTCTTGGTCAGACATATTTCCCTGAAAATAAGACCTACCTGAAAAATAAGACCTAATGTGTCTTTTGGAGCAAAAATTATTATAAGACCTAGTCCCGTGATTGCGAACCTATGGGACGGGTGCCACAGGTGGCAGGTGGAGCCATATTGGTGGGCACGTGAGCTAGTTCAGCTCTGATGCGCATGCAGGCACTGGCCAGCTAATTTTCGGGCCTTCCGGGCACACCAGAAGTTGGGAAAGTGGCTGCTTCCAGCCTCTGGAGAGCCTGGTGGTGTGGGGAAGGCCTGTTTTTCACTCTCCCCAGTCTCCAGAGCCTTTCTAGGGAGGGCAGCAGAAAATTGAATTGTGGGTGTGGGCACACGGATGCAACCCCCTTGGGCACCCCCTACTTGTGGCACGCGATGGCAAAAAGGTTAGCCATCACTGACCTAGTCTTATTTTCAGGGGAATACAGTAAATGTTTTAACCTCCCACCCTATAACCCCAACCCTGTGACATTCTCAACCTCAACCCCCCTAACCATTCCAATTTCAGACCCATCTGGGAATTTTGGAGAAAGATCAACTAGTCCTACAAAATCAGCTAATCACTTGGACTCATACCAAGCCGATGCTGATGCTCAGCTTACCGTTCCCCAGGAGGCAGAACCTCAGCATAAACCTGTGCATGTTCATCACCCATCTTCCTCAAGTGATCTAAAAAAAAACAACTCAACAAAGGTGTTTCCTTCAATCCAGGACCAGCCCATTAAATTTAAATTTCAAGAAGAACTTCCCATTGTCTTTCAGGACACAAGCCAGTTTTGTCAGCTTTAGACCAATTAGCAAAGTTTATTCTGCCAAGCAATGTTCTGAAGCAATTAATACAAAGGCCTACTTGACAGAACCGAGACATGGTTACAGGCTGCATGGCTGGATGCTGGCAAGCTATTCTTGACTAGATAGTGTTTGCCCAGTTAAAATTGATTGGCACAACTTTCAAGGGAAGAAACAAAGGGAAAAAAAAGTGCCTGCTAATTTTTGGGATCATCTGCAAAACATAGTTCAGTAATATTTAGGCCTCACTAATATAAATCACTCCAGTGTCACACTTGTAATCCTCTTTCTAGTAAAAGTACATCAGCTTCTCAAATCAGGAACTTTTAATAAGAAAACATTTTTATTGATTTTTTCCATAGGATGGGGAAAAAGGTAAGGGGTATGGGGAAGGTTAAAAACTCCATTTTAATACAACCGCTTGTCATGCGGGGTTACACGGTCTAGTATAAAATATGTAATGTATATATAATTTTCTATCTTGCTGTGCTTTGCATTTTAAATGTCCTATTGATCCTCGGCAGAACTATTCCTGCTCCGAAGTTTAACGTAAATATTACAAACCTTAATTAATTTCCAGTTCCAAGATATCTTTCACTACTTACCAAGTACCAATTCTTACAATCATTTTTTATCTTGTGATCTCAGCCTTCTGGGCGATGAACTCCCCACATTGTCAGGTTGGGCCTCCCCCCCTCTCCCTGTCTATTAGTTTCCCTTCATCTCCTCCACATGTGGCCCCCAACTCTTCTCCTTCTAGGAAGACAGTGTGTTCTTTATAGAAAGTTTCAGTTTCCTTTATTTTATTTATTCTAATTATTTTTTCCTCCCAGAACATCAATATACCTTTGGGCATCAGCCACCTAAACATGATTCTGGAACTTTGACTGACAAGGGAAACACACTCCTGAAATGACTAGTCAGTCCCAAAGATACCTAGCTGAGAAAGTAGAAAAATGAAGATCTAACCCATGACATGCCAAGGTCTTCACCTTTTTAATTCATATCAAAAGGGATGAAGCAGAGGAAGCCACTAGAGAAATAGACTTCCAAATGAAAATGGAAACTTGCTTACACCTAGTGACTAGGGGCCTATCAACTCCTATAGGAACCTTAGGCACTGGAAGAGAAAATGGCTTCCAAATAACATTACCATTAATTATAAGATTCAGAATGAGTGATGCTCTCCAGTAGAAAAATACAGAAATAAATAATGGCATCCTCCTGGTCTTTCTCATGAATTCCTTTCGGGAATGGAATACAGTTGGAAAAACAGTGTCCCAGCTTTTAAGGACAAGAGTTTCTTACACATCTACCAGATACATTGGTTTCCAATTAATTCCTCTATCCTGCAATGTAGCACACACTGCGTGAATTAATTATCAATTTGCTTCCATTACCTTTCCAGGAATGCTATCCCTGAGGAATTAAATACCTTCACCTCCACCCCAGTAACCCATATATATATATTTATATATCCCAGTGCCTGAAAAAAGAGATTCATATTCTTAATGGGATGGTATTTTTGTTTGTGGCCCATGGGTGCATAAGCACCATGCCCCCAAAGGTGTTGATGGTTACTTGGGGTGGTGGAAGAGTGCACAATAACTGAGATGGAATCCTATACCTTTCAATCTAATAAGAAGAGTGTTATTTTGATATGGCTAGGATGCATTTTTTTTAAATGCACAAAAGTGAATATTTGGACTTCTTGTTGTTGTTCTTGTTGTTCTTCTTGTTGTTCTTCTTGTTCCTCTTGTTCCTCCTGTTCCTCCTCCTCCTCTTCCTCCTTCCTCCTCCTCCTCCTCCTCCTCCTCCTCTTCTTCTTCTTCTTCTTCTTCTTTTTCTCCTCCTCCTCCTCCTCCTCCTCCTTTTAGCTGAATAAATTGAATTATTGATTGTTAATGCACAGCTATTATCAGCTGTTATTTTACATATTTATGCCAAGTCCATACCATTTATTTAGCATGAGTTCAGAATTGATATGCTTTCTTCCCAGATTAACAAAGCATGACTGGCTCAAGGTCACCCAGCTGCCTTTGGAACTAAAGTGGAACTAGAACTCTCAGTCTCTCAGTTTGTAGCCTGATGCCTTAACCAAACTGGTTCCCTTGTACACCCTATTCAATCCTATTTAATTGGGTAGGGATATGGGAAAACTACCTCCTGTAAGGTGCCTCACATATACTTTTTTATAATACCAGTACTAAATCAACTTTATTTTCTTGATTATTAAATATCAGCTTCTTAAAGTGAAAATCTCCCAAATTGCCATACTTAAACTAAACTGTATAGCTTGCAAAATGTGGAGGAAAATGCCACATGGGCATTTAGATTTATTTATACTACTGTATAGCATGAAGGAATTCTGCAGGATTTTTTAAGTGAATACAATAGGTAGGCATTGTTATGCCTTAACTTATGACCACAATAAAGTTCAGAATTTCCATTGCTGACAAAGACAAGAGTTATGTGAGTTTCCCTTATTTTATGACCTTTTGTGCCACTGTTGTTAAGGGAATCACTGCAATTGTTAAGCTAGTAACATGATCCTTAAGGGAACCTGGCTTCCCATTGTTAATTGCTTGTCAGAAGGTCAAAAAAAAGTGAACACATGATCCCGGGACACTGCAACCATAATAAATATGAGTCAGTCACCAAGCATCTGAATTTTGATCTAGGGATCATGGATACATCACAACAGCTGTAAGTGTGAAAAATGCTCATTAGCAGAGGTGGGTTTCAGCAGGTTCTGACCAGTTCTGGAGAACCGGTAGTGGAAATTTTGAGTAGTTTGGAGATCCGGTAGTAAGAATTACGACTGGCTCCACTCCCACCTAGTTGCTGCCTCCCAAGTCCCAGTTGATCAGGATGAAATTGGGATTTTGAAGTAATCTTTCCCTGCATTGGAGAGGGAATGGAGATTTTACAGTATCCTTCCCCTGCCATGCCCACCAGGCCACACACATAGAACCAGGAGTAATTGAAACCCACCACACCATAAGCGGCTTATTTCAATGTCATTTTAATTGAATAGTCACTTAATGAAAGGTTGTAAGTCAAGGACTACCTCTACTCTGTTTTATTCTCTTATTAAAATGCTTCATTTCCTTTATTTCTGCTCTTCCTTGACCTGAACGTGACTTGATTCTTTCTGACCTTCAGTAGTGCCCCAAGTGTAACTATCTGCTTTGGAAGGAGAAAACCTCCAACCTTTTGTTTTCTGCTTTGAAGATGTATTCGTGATTTTCTCTCATTGTTTTCTCCTTGGCTCACTTTTGTGTGGGTGGGTGTGATTGTGATTCAATTACATTTGCCTGCCCAAGAAATGCATATCAGTCATCTGCGGGCTTAAAACAAGAAGGCAAACTCTTTTCTTATTTCCCTGTGAGTTGAGAAACAAACCAGATCACCATATCTTTATCTCTTTGCTAAAGGATCACAAAGCATCCAAGAGATTCCAGAGAAATGTTAGTGACAGCCATAGACTTTTTGTGCTCTCTTTTTTCTTCTTGAATATTTGCATGCTGCTGGAAGCTTGTAAAGTAGATGTTTTTTTTCCCAGGATGAGGATGTGGTCTTGAATCAGCATAATTCTCCATTTCTCCTAGAGCAGCCTGATTCACCTGACAGATCTTTAATATCACACCTGCATCACCCCAAGCTGGATGGTCCCTTTGAATCTAACAGAATAATGAAGACACAGAACACAGACTTTTGTTCTACCTATAATGAGAAGGAAAGCAAGCTCATTTGAAAGACCATGAAACACATGCCAGGAGGCATATTAGCATTATTAAGCTGTTAGGAAGATAGGCTTATTTATAACTAAAGGCTATTTCTTAGGAAATCAAAAGTTTATAATAATGCTTTATTTCCACTTGTAGATGTTTGTCTTAGTTACAGAGTTAAATGGCAGGTTGTATCCTTTGTCAGGGTTCCAAGTAACTCCCCCAACAAAAGAAAACTCTGAGGCTTGAGTTATCACAAGGTTCCATATTATTAGAAATGTCATATTGGCACATCTGGGAAAACCCGAACCTGAAAGTCTCTAGGTTGTCCCCACCCAAAAGAAAGTTCAAGTCCCTGCCCAGCACCCACAAGTCCATCACATGGTCCAATCAAACCATCATCTCAACTGGAGATACTTTCCAATTCCATCCTTCCAGCTGCAGGGCAAGTTGTCCTTGACCTTCTGAGAAAGGAACATTATTATGACTATATATCACCCATGCTCCATACAAATCCCCCATCCCAGTTTTTCTCCCAGTAGTAAACGTGGCAGGTCTGAAGCTCTAGTTGTGCAAGAGATGTCTTCCAGGCCTCACCTCCTTGTTATCTGTGCTAATATGCAGTCTCTTTCATACACTCTCTTTAATCCTTCCTTTATTATTATTTTTTACTGCCAAAATATAAAGGCAATACTGGTGTATTACAGAATCTATATTTGGCTGGTTTGTTTTCAGTAAAATAGTTCAGACTTTTGCAAATTGCAGTGTTTGAAGGTTAAATGACATAATTTGACCATTATTCAATTCAAATAATGCCTTTTTTAATGTTTAAATAAACTTCAGCTTTCCATTCTTAAAGTATAAGGTGCTCGGAAAAACATTTTATGTAGATCAGTGGCCCCTGACATTTTCACGGCACCAGGGACAGGTTCCGTGAACAAGAGAAGGTATAGTTTTGCATGCTACCTACATACCATAGATGGGGCTTCATTTGTTTGCGTGAACTGGCTGCTGACATGCTGCAGACCGGTGTCGGTCCATGGACTAGGGTTTGGGGGGATCCCTGATCTATATAACAAGGCTAATGACAAATTATCTTTTTTGCCTTTTATAAAAGCCAAAACAAAAAGATAAATTGTTCTCATTTGTTTTATGGTTTAACAAAGAATAGTAAGTAAACACTTGCTTTGACATTGAAGGCTCAGCCAAACATAAAGCAAGGCAACATTTCATACAGATGTTTTAATAAGCTGTTAGTCATAAAATTCAGTTCCAAACCCATTTTCCAGCTGAGGCAAATTTGGTGGAATAAGAACTCGGGCTTGAATCAATAATCTTCCTTATGCATATATGGATATAATAGTGTATGGGATTATTTTTCTCTTGTTTGTGTAACATCTCTAAGAATTGTTTTTTTCATGATTATTGGACCAACTAACTGACTGCAAAGTTGTTATCTTGAGATAAGCAAAATAGATTCAAGGCATTTACTTATCTCTCTTCCTTCTACAGTAAAGTATAGGATCAGTTTGTTAGTGTAACAATTAGACTTAATTGGCTTAAGTCCAGGGGTGGGATTCAAAAATTGTAGCAACCAATTCTCTCCATGCTGGGTGGGTGTGGCCATTGTGGGTGTGGCCTATTTGGCCTCGCACACCACAGCGGGGGTCGTTTTCGCCCTCCCCAAGCTCCAGAGGTTTTCTTTGAGCCTCTGGTTGGGCAAAAACGATCTCCCCTGGGCTCCGGAAGCCCTCCATTGGCCAGAAACAGGCCCATTTCCAGACTTCTGAAACTTCTGGGAGGCCCATTTTTTTGCCCTCCCAGAGCCTCCATGCATGACCTGAACTTACCTGGCATCCAAAATGGGCCGTGTGGAGATTCATGGGAGGGGGTGGCAGGGGGGCGGGGACAGCCAGTCCTTGAAAGTACCAGTTCAGGGAACTAGATGTAAAAAATTAGCATCCTGTTCACCTGAACTGATCCAAATTGGCTGAATCCCAGCCTTTCTTAAGTCCTATATCTGTTAAAAATGCAACTCAGTTATATTTTTAATAGCACTGATATATTGCTTCACAGTGCTTTTACAGCCCTCTCTAAGTAGTTAAAAGAGGCAGCATATTGCCCCCAACAATCTGAGTCCTCATTTTACTGATCTCAGAAGGATGGAACGCTGAGCCGTAAGCATTACCACCAGTTCTGCAGATACACCTACCCCAAAAAAAAGA
>JANHFP010003810.1:45206-55643 GCA_032468135.1 Calamaria suluensis | reverse complement strand
AAATAAATAAATAAATAAATAAATAAATAAATAAATAAATAAATAAATAAATAAATAAATAAATAAATAATATAGTGAATACTTAGGCAGAAACAAATACCTTTAAAATGAAAAAGGAAATGGGCCACGCTCACCCAGTCACGTGACCCACCCACCACCAAGCCACGCCACAGACCTGGTAGCAACAAATTTTACATTTCACCCCTACTTTAAAGATATTACCAGCATCTTGAATTGTGTTATGACCCAGGTGGTCAAGGCAAGGCAGGCCTTGAGAGCTGTGATGGTGAACCTATGGCACGCATGCTACAGGTGGCACGAGGAGCCATACTGATGGGCACACAGGTGTTGCCCTAGCTCAGCTGCAGCGTGAATGCTTGTACCAGCCAGCTGATTTTCAGGCCTTCTGGGCCCACTAGAAGTCAGCAAACAGGCCTCCGAGAGGGTGGGGAAAGCCGTTTTCACCCTCCCTAGGCTCATAAAAAGGCTTTGGAGTCTCCACCCCCAATGCTACCCTGAAGGCAGCCACACACTCCCTCAAACCACAGCCCCTATAGTACAAAGAGAGCCCACAGGAGCATGCTCCCAGGGCAATGTCCGAAGTCGAGCCCACAAGGCAGAGTTAAAAGGTAAGGTTTCCCCTCACACATATGTGCTAGTCGTTTCTGACTCTAGGGGGCTGTGCTCATCTCCGTTTCAAAGCCAAAGAGCCAGTGCTGTCCGAAGACGTCTCCGTGGTCATGTGGTTGGCAAGACTAAATGCCAAAGGGGCACGGAATGCTGTTACCTTCCCACCAAAGGTGGGCCCTATTTTTTCTACTTTCATTTTTACATCCTTTCAAAACTGCTAGGTTGGCAGAAGCTGGGACAAGTCACGGGAGCTCACCCCGTTACGCGGCACTAGGGATTCAAACTGCTGAACTGCCGACCTTCCGATCAACAATCTCAGCTGTCTTACCCACTGAGCCACCACGTCCTGTCAAGTGGTAGTCTGCGGTAAATTACTTGACTTTTTGTTCCTTTTCATTGATGGATCCTTTTTTGTTCTTTTATTGTTGATAGTTGATCCTAAGAGACAGAAGCTATTTATCATTTTCTTCATTGCCAGTTCTAAAGCAGATTGTGGTACCTGTGGTCATTAGCTTTGTCGTCTTTATATTTATTCTTAGTTTCTGACTGTGGTCCTTGCTTTTCATTACTAGAGTTGCAGATTCTTTGCATTTTCAGCTATCAGAGTAACATTATCAGCACTATTCAGGTTATATGAGATTGATGTATTTTTCTTCTTTTTTAAAACCACATGAATCTTCTCTTAATATATATTTAGCATATAGATTGAAATAATAAGGGGAGAGTGTATGACCTTGTCTCACTCCTTTGCCAATCTGGAGCCAGTATGTTTCTGTCCATTGTAGCTTCCTAGTTTTTGTATAGGTTTCCCATGAGTACAATGCCTGGTATTCTATCAGTATTCTATCATTATATAGTCTTCTGACTTGGTAATGATCAGTGATTACTTAATTTCATCTACTACTATAGATTCTTATAAATATAGAATATCTTCTAAAGATATTGGATTATTTCTGTGTACTTCTTCCATATTTTTTTGATCTTTGAATCAGTTACTGTCCGGTGGCCTTCAGCATACCAATTCAAGGTTAGAATCTCCCTTCTGAGTCGAAATAACTTTTGTGTCACCTTTCCTTGTTTTCTTGTATCTGTTTTCATCTTTGATGTCTTTACAGTATCTTCTAGTATTCTCTGAAACTCTTTATTCAATTCTTTCCTGAGCTATTTGTATTTCTTGGCTTGGCTTGGCTTCTTTTCTCTTTTTGACTTGTCCTTTTGGCAGTTTCCACAGTTCTGATGTCTGGTTTTGTGGGAATTGGGGCCATGAAAGAGGGATGTGTGCAAAATACTGCCTATCTCCTTGCATGCCCTGATACCAATATGAGCCCACTCGGTTAACAGTGCCAGGTAAAACTCCTGACTTGGGAATGATTTCACCTAGTTCACATCAGAAGGACGGCCCCTAGGGATTGGAGGGAAAGATCCAGGAAACTTGACCAGTGAAAATTTTGTTGTTGTATCTAACTTTTCCTGCTTGTAAAACTGTATAAAAAGCAATAAACACTGCATTGCCACACTGCCATGATTGGCCCGTGATTGCCCACACAGTTTATTTTCTTTTGTTTCTTCATTTTTGGCAGTCTCTGTTCACATTCATCCTGACAATATATTGAACTTTTCCACGTTCAAGCTTCATCCATTGCCTATTCCTATTGTAATTCTGAGTTTGCAGCTTCAGACTTCCTTCTCCTTTATGGCAACATAAAAACTAGGCATCTCAAATGTTTTAGTTATACTTTATTTAGTAGCCATTAGGCCATATCAGAATATAAAATATATCACACATAACAATGATATCATACATTAAACTACAATAAAACAAATAGGAAAAATGCAAATCATATTGCATGTCACCTCTAAAGTTATCCAAACAGATTCACACACTGTTCTCAACTGTACTTCGTTCAATTAAAGGATTGAATTATATATAATTTTCTAATTCTGACCATCTTTCTTTTTCTTAAACAACTGATATTCAAATATAATATATGCATTATGTCTTCTATCTCTAAGGCTTTGCAAATAGAAGTACATTCATTATAAGGAACCAAGACTTTCATCTAGCCACATCATACACACCATTAGTATTCCAAAAGATGTTTGGCTCTTTGTCAGTAGTGTGTTGAGTGCCATCTAACTTGATGGGCTTATCATCCAACATTATATTGTCAATCATTCTACATTTTATATCCACATGTCTTTCTTGGTAAAAATACAGGAGTAATTTACATTGCCTACATGTTGATTCTTTTGCCATTGTAACTAAAGTGATAGAGCATCTGTCTTTATCACTGCTACCAAATAGTGTCTATTTGCTTTAGTTGAGTAACAGGATGATCTTCACACGAGTCACTGAAGCAGTAGGCATGAGCTTGGGTGGACTCCAGAGGATGGTAGAGGACAGGAAGGCCTGGAGGAATGTTGTCCATGGGGTCGTAATAGGTTGGACATGACTTCGCAACTAACAACAATAACATTATGCAGTTTACTAACATGTGCTCAGGGAGTGCAACAAACTAAGGCAGGGGTCTCCAAACTTAGCAACTTTAAGATTTGTGGACTTCAAGTCCAAGAATTCCTCAGTCAGCAAAACTCTGGGAGTTGAAGTCCGCAAGTCTTAAAGTTGCTAAGTTTGGAGACCCCTGAACTAAGGGGATTTTGATAAGCATGCCTTAGAAGAGATTTGGCAAATGCTGAAGGAAAAGAGAACCAGTTCAGTGCAGTGGTTAGGCTGGAAGAATAGAAACTGGGAAATACTGAGGTCTAGTTGTCTCTTAGGCATGGAAGCTAAGTGATTTCAGGCCAGTCACTCTATCCAACCCCACTAACTTCATAAATTTTTGAGGTTGTTGGGAAAATACAAGCAATGGGTATTATGTACCATACTTTGAGTTGTACAAAATAAACATGTAATATTTAATATGTATCAAATAAGTTGATAACAAATAGATAGAGCTAGAACTTGTGCAGTGTAGTGTAGGGCAAGGAAATATGAAGTAGAAGAAGGGCATTTTTTGCCTTAAAATGCTCATTAAGAAATGTATAATCAGAATAATTACCCTGTTTTCCCAAAAATAAGACATCCCATGATAATAAGTCCTATTGGGCTGTTGAGTGCATAGCAAAAAGGCCAAGTGCTTAATTCAGGGTTCAAAAAATATAAGATACATATATTTATGAATCTATATATATAGATTTATATATTTATGTAAAAGATACATAAATATGTGTACTTCTCTAAGGAAAGTATGTAATAGTGTATTGGTTTGAGCACTGGAACAGTTGTATGAATATGGCATTGAAAATGGCTATTACATTGTATGTCCCTAGTGGATAGTGCTACTACTTCATTTTTAAAATTTATATATTTATAATGGTAACGGTAAAGGTTCCCCCACATATGTGTACTAGTCATTTGCATGACTAAATGCTGAGGGCACATGGGGCACTGTTACCTTCACACCAAAGTGGTCCCTATTTTTCTACTTGCATTTTCTACTTGCATATTTTAGGGACCAAAATGGTCCCTATTTTTCTACTTGCATGCTTTCGAACTGCTAGGTTGGCAGAAGCTGGGACAAGTAATGGGGACTCACTCCATTATGCGGTGCTAGGGATTCAAACCACTGAACTGCCAACCTTCTGAGCGACAAGCTCAGCATCTTAGCCACTGAACCACCATGTCCCTCTTTATAATGGTATAATGCTTTAAATCTCTTTTTTATGATAATTGTGTGCCTGTGGCAATGGAGTAACATGGAAACACTTGTAAATAAACAAATAAAATGGAAGTAAAATGCACATGAGAATAAATGAAAGATTAGTGAATTGTTCAATATTAAACAAGGAATAAAATGTGAATATGTGATATTTTTCTTGTTTAACATATGTATGGATAAATGTATAAGTAATGTTTAGAATAACATTAGAAACATTGTTAAGTAACATGAATGTACATATATAATATATGCATATAATGCAGTGTTGCAATCTAAGAAACTGACTGATGTTCAGTAAATACTACACTATGGAGACTTTGGTGCTGTCTGCATTTGGTTTTTCTTTGCAGATGTTTCATTACCGAACTAATCTACTTTCTTGGCTCATGAAACATCTTCAAACAAACAACAGAGTTCAGAGAACACCTCTACAATTCACTCTGAACTATGTATATTTCTTCTTTTGAAATATTAGACTACATGATGAAACAAACAATATGGATATTATGATTAATGCATTGAATAGCAAGTTAGTACAGTGTCACCCAAAGAAATCAGAACTCGAAAGCAGGCAGGTCCCTCAAAGAACATGTTTATTGGATACATCATATCACCACGGCTAGTGAAAACCAACTCTCAAGTTTCCTGCATTAAAAGTATAATTAAACAAATAAATGTTTCCTTCCCCCCAGTGTCCCAAGTCACACTGTCCAATTAAAACCATTGATGGGTTCCCTGGTTACTCCTCTCCTCCTTTCACTGCCACCTGTTGGGATGACCTTGGTTCCCATGGGAAGGCTCCTTGTTTTGTCTGTGACACAGTCTACCTATTCCCCCCTTCTCCTAGAGTACATCGCAATTATGAAACAGCAAAAGATGGCTTCAGCCAAGTTTGATTCAGAGTTGACATACAGTTTTAAAATGAGGTCATTAACTAATTTGTATTTATTTGTATCCTGCTTTTGTTATTTTTACAAATAACTCAAGGCAGCAAACATATCCAACAGATTTTCCACCACCTATTTGACCCACAATAACAATCCTGTGAGGTGGTTTGGGCTGAGGGAGAATGACTAGCCTAAAGTCATCGGGTTGCTTTTTATGACTTGAAATCATGGTCACTTACTTTCTAGCCTAGTGCTTTAACCAAACTGTCTTATAAATAAATAGCAAAAAATTAAACAGTGCTACATAAATTTGTTTGCCTTCATCTAATATTTATAGAACTGTCATGTGTACCTTATGATCTGTAAAGAGAAATTGATGCTGTATGAAGTAAAATAACTAGGTATGTTCTGCTTTTGCCCACTGTGTTACATGGATGTGAAAATTGGTTATTTAAGAAGCATAACTCCAAATCAAATGAAACAGGAATTAAGTAGATAAAAAAGTCAAGAATGAAAGGGTAGTGAATGATCCTTATTTAACAAATACCCCCCTAGAGATTATTTGGTCATGCAAACAGAATGAATGAGTATAAAATCACAGAACATATGAAAGGTGAAAGGCTAGGCTAAGAGTAAAAGAAAAATTATAATTATGATTAAATACACAATAATTTGTAATATCAAAAATACAAATGGTGAAAATTTGTACAAGTGAACCAAATGAAATGAATAATCTAAGGTTTGATGTGGTAGGAAAAAAGTATGTTTTGCAAATACAAAATATGTAGGAATATAGGATTGATATAAACAAATTTGTATTGGTTTATTATTTTATTTTCATTTCATGTCTCATGTCCTATGATTCTTTGGGGTTATTATTACTTTCTAATTATTTTCTCTTAAATAAAATAACCTGATGAGTAAATACATACATATGTTTTGTTTCAATCCGAAATAACTGCTGGCAGTCATTTTAATTGTAACTTAGCTAATGGAACTAGTGATCAATAATAAACAGCCTATGGTCCAATTCTGTTCTATACATAGTAATTAATGGATTAAACTATATTCATTGTAATCTGTGTACACCATACAGCAATTATCTTTGCATTATTAGAGCTATCAATTTAATTGGATATTATATTGGAATATAATATTGGAATATTGGAATATTATATTGAAACAGACTCTTGAAAAAGAATGCCATACTTGTTTCTGAAACAAATTTTGAGATTTTTTAAAAGATTAAAATTAAAGGCAATTAAATTTTCTTGGTTCAATAGTTAGCAATAGCACTTAAATGTATATACCATTTCATAGTACTTTGCAACCCTCTCTAAGCAGTTTACAGAGTCAGCATATTGCCACCAACAATCAAGGTCCTTATTTTACCAACCTCAGAAGGATGGAAAGCTGAGTCAACCTTGAGTCACTCAGAATTGAACTCCTGGAGTGAGCAGTGAGGTAACCCAAAATACTGCTTTCTAACAGTACCACCATACCTTTTCACTCCAAAACTAATACAAATATATTAAAGTATAATATAGGATTATATTTCCCCTATAATCCTATATTATCCCATGGTACCTGCAGGACCGCATGCTGCCTACCTCCTCACGATCGGTACGTGCCCACAGTGAAGGCTTAATGGGGGTCCCATCGGCTGCTATGTGCCGATTGGTGACCCCCAGGAAGAGAGCCTTCTCTGTGGCAGGTCCGTCCCTCTGGAACGAGCTTCCTCCTGCGCTGCGAAGGCTCCCGGATTTGTCAACTTTTTGCCGGGAGCTGAAGACATATTTCTTCCGACTTGCCGGCCTGGGGTAGTTTTAATTGGGTTTTAAATTGGGTTTTAAATGGGGATTAGAATTTAAATTTTAAATGTATTTTAAATTTCAGTAATTTTAATGCCATTAGATGTTTAATAAGTATTTTAACTTAGTGATTTATTTATGTTTTTCTATGAATTATGGCTGTACACCGCCCCGAGTCCGCAAGGAGAGGGGCAGTATAGAAATTGAACTAACTAAATAAATAATAAAAATAAATAAATAAATATATTTATTTATTTATATTTAACAAGTACAAGGAAACAAGTAACTAGACATAGACAAGGACACGTGAAAAAAATTGGCACAAATAAAAGAATATAAATAGGCAAAACATAGCCGTAAACACAAAGATATAAATGGGGACAGTAGGACAGGGACGGTAGAAATGCAGATGCGCTTATGCATGCCTCCTTACGGACCTCTTAAGAAACATAAAAAGTCCATGGTAGACAGTTTAAGGGAAACGGCACAAGACTAACAACAGGATCAGGTAGAGTGTTCCAGACATTTACTACTCTACTGCAGAACTCATACTTCCTACAATCAAGATTAGAGCGAATTACATTGAGTTTGAATCTATTGATAGCCCCTGTGTTGTTATGGTTGAAATTAAAGTACTCATTTACAGGTAGGACATTTTGGTAAATAATTTTATGAACTAAGCATAAATCATAAGAATGTAGATGGTATAGTTTGAAGCTGTCCAGACCTAAAATTTCAAGCCTGGTGGTACATGGAATTTTATTTCGAGCAGAAGATTTGAGTACTCTCCTAGTAAACTTGCAGAGACTTCTCCTAGGCCCATGATGGCGAACCTATGGCACGGGTGCCACAGGTGGCACCTGGAGCCATATTGGTCGGCACACGAGTTCAGCTCCGGTGTGCATGTGTGAGCAAACCAACTGATTTTCGACCCTTCCAGTCCTACCAGAAGTCAGCAAACAGGCAGTTTCTGGCCTTGGGAGGGTCTCAAGGGGGGCATTGGGGGTTGGTGAAGGCCATTTTTACCCTCCCCAGGCTCCTAGAAAGGCTCTGGAGCCTGGGGAGAGCAAAAAACTGGCTCTGGAGCCTGGGGAGAGCAAAAAACTGTGACTACTGTGCTATCACTTTCCAAAAGGGGGGTTGAGCAGGGGGGTCATGCATGCATGCGTGCGGTGACAGGGTGCATAGAATTATGGGTGTTGGCACTCGTGCATGCGACCCCCCGCTTTTGGCACATGATGGTAAAAAGGTTAGCCATCACTGTCCTAGGCAGTCACCAGAAGTCAAGACTGACTCAAGTGCATCACAGAACTCAACTCAACTGAACTAGACTCAATTCAACACAACTCAACAGTAATGCTCAGCATTAAACTAAATGACTCAATTTTAGCTGACTATAATTTTGTTCTTCAGTTCCTTATTTATCCTGCTCTGCCCCTTTTAAAAGAGACAGAAGCACAGTTTAATTAAAAAAGAGAAATATGACACGGAGCAGGCAAAAATATGATAACGGATACATTATGGCATCCTTTTCCATAAAAATCTGCCTTGCAAGTTAATTGCCATACGTTTGACACCGATTTGCTGAGGTTCTTCAGGGTTTAATCAACAGCATTTCTAGTCTATCCTGGGAATGCCTGGATTGAGCTCAAGATCGTTGGCACGTTGAGTATCTACTTCACTAGCCCTTAATTTTGAAACAGCTACATAATTATTATTTTTATTATTCTTCAGTTCCCTCACTGATTCTTTGTTAATGAATGGGGCATCTGTCATATTCACATTTTTTTTTTAAAAAAAGTTGAAATGTGCAAATAAATGATTTATTTAAAAAAAGCTAGCTTTAGGAAGGAAGACTCTGAATGCACATTTTAAACTGTTCTTTTCTGAAATACAATCAGAAACAAAACTGTGATTACACTGGGCGTATATCCAATTTTTTAAAATAATAATGATAATAAGCTAGGGACAAAAAGATGGAGATGCAGAATGGTTGCTTTCAAATGTTGAAAGTTATAATTTAATTCCCACATCAATTTTAATATTTTAATGAATGGATCTGGACTACTAGCCTGATAAATAAACCTTATGTTTAATTATTAAGATGCTTGTATGTTCTTTTTAGTTAATTTTCCTCATATCTCCTTTGTGGTTTCCTGTTCCATAGCTTATAATTTTGATGGAGCCGTTTATCAGGAGTGTGGTGTTTGCCTAGGTTTTGTCCCTGTGGAGGGTACCAGACTAGGCCCATATGTTTCCTTGAAATCCACATTGTCTCTTTGAAAAACATGCCCCCCAAGAGTTCCTTTCCTCAGGTTTCTTCTGTCTCCATTAGCATTCTCACCGCAGGTTGTCTGTTCTTCTGACAAGACTTTTTTTCCTTTCACATTTTAATCATCACATCTCTTTTCTCTGAGGCTGTACAAATAACAAGATCATTAAAATATGAAATGAAAAGTGATATTAACGAGAAATGAAAGAAGTCATGCTTTTCAAAGCCATGGTTCAAATTTAAATATTCTTTTACCTCAGTGAATGCTCAGTGTCCAATTTGCACCCTAAAAAAGAAGAAGAAATTAATAGAATCTTAAGTAATGTGATTTCTTTCCAAGAGTTACCACTCTCCCGGTCTTCTTGAGTTGATAAATCATTCTTAAATGAATGGATTTTTAAAAAAATAAAGTGTGTCAGCCTCAGCTATAATTATGTCTCTCAAACCTGCATCTCTACCCATGTGTTGTGTGGTGGCCAACTGCAATTGAACTGTACTGGACTAAAGGGGGCTTAATGGGGATTCAGTATATAAACTGCACTTTGATTTCCTGTGTGCATTCTCAGCTTACTTTTGACTATCTATCCTGCAACATCAGTAAAAGTATGTTCTCCTCAAACTTTGAGTCCTGACATTTTATTTTCCTGGTGAAACAGTAAGAGTCAATCTGACAAAGTGGCTACCAGCAAATCACTCTTCAAGTCAAGTCTCGCTCAGGTGAAGCCTGGCGACTTCAATATCTACATTGTTTTCTTTTCAACAAAACAGCTGTGGTTTGCCATTGATGTCTTCCAGGATGGTTTCGTTCAACCTGTCAGCCTAGTTTACATAGCTGGGATTTCCTGATCGAGAACTAACCAGCCCCCGACTTATTTATCTTTTGGGATCAGTCGAGGGTAGGCAGGCGCTGCAACCTGCAGATATATTTGACAATCACTTCTGGGAGTCACAGGAGAAGGATGGAACAGCTAGCAGTCCTATGGTCCTAAGTTCATCGTGGCCCAAAAGTCTGCTGCCAGGACCCACAGGCATCCCCAATTCGATAGAAGTTTGGGGATCCAGGTGATGTACAACAATGATAAAATCTTTGCCAGACCTATACTGGAATATTGTTTGCC
>JANHFP010003809.1:51935-62541 GCA_032468135.1 Calamaria suluensis | reverse complement strand
TCCTGCCTGGGCAGGGGGTTGGACTAGATGACCTCCAAGGTCCCTTCCAACTCTTATTCTTATCTTATCTTATCTTTACTGTTATATCTGTTATTTCTCATTTTGAGACTGGCTTGAATATTTTTTTCTCTCTGTAAGACTCCAGAAAACCTCTCAATATAGAGCAGCTGCAAACTCCAAATAAAATCACTTTTGGAAATCATCCCTACCCCAATAAATCTGTGCATGGGCATGCAGTAATTCATCAGACCAGAGTACCTTTATAGGCGCTCGCATTCATCTTTATTTTATTTATTAAATAAATTTATATAGCTGCCCAATTCATACATAGGTGATTCTGGGAAATTTACAACATTTGCAAAATAGCAGGGGTGAAATGCTCCCAGTTTGGATCAGTTTGGCCAATCCGGTAGCGATGGTGGCGGGTGTTTCAGAGAACTGGTAGTAAAAATCCCTGGCTCTGCCCCCTCTGCGCAATTGTCAGAGGCTTTTTTTATATTTTAAAAGCATATTTTTACTACCTATTCCAGTGAATACGTAGGTAGAAAAAATGCTTTTAAAATGTAAAAAAAGCCTCCCAAGATCACCAGAAGGTCAGCTGGGATCATGGGAGACTTTCTTTTTACCTTTTAAAAGCATTTTACCACCTATTCCAGCGAATACTTAGGAAGAAATAATGCTTAAAAAAGTAAAAATAAAAATTGGCCATGTCCGCCCAGTTACCACCAAGCCACGCCCACCCAACACCAAGCCACACCCACAGAACTTGTAGCAACAAAATCTACATTTCACCACTGCAAAATAGAAAATGGCTTCCAATAAGAATTCAGTTACAGAATTTCAGTTTATTCACAATCATTCTGGTCCCATATATTGTATATATCCTATTTTAATCTTCTAGTTTCCCAATTAATAATTATTTGTTCAGTTTGAATATTATATATACATGTGTGTGTATACACACACACACAATATATATATATTTTGCTTATAAATTCCTAGATTTTACATTCTTTTAAGACTAACACCAGAGGCGATGCATTAGGAGAAGGACAAGTCCTTCACTCTACTTTCTAGCTAATCTTTCTGAGAAATGAAAGGTGCAGATGAGGTGAAATAGCCTGCAAGCACTATTTCTTGCCATTTTCAGAAGCTCTTTTATTTCCCTAAATAAGAAAGGTTACAGAATTAAGCTGTTTGAAATGCTGAAGATGGTAGGGTGGAGAAGGTCATGTCGAGAAAGGCCCAGTTCACTTTGTTACACGAATTCAAATAGAGGGAAGGCAGGCAGGTGTCCTGAGACATTCTGCTTTAGATTTCTGAATTGATCAACCGCTTGGCCTCGATGCTATGAGTCTATGTTTAACTTTCTAGTCTTGACAGTTCAGCCTGGCAGGTCAGATCAGACCTGTAAATTGGAGTTTTCATATCCCAGCTGTAAAGAGACATGATGACACACAACACCTGACTGTTGCAAATATTGCAGAAGCCGAGACTCTTATGATCCAGTTTCCCCAAGCTAAATTCAATATACTCACAGAAGAGTCTATGGAGCTGTACAAGCCTTTGGGTGAAGGAAGTAACTCTTTCAGACCAAGTGTATCAGATAGCCTCTGATTTTTCTAGACAGCATCTATGCCTGTTTCCTCTGATGCAAATATGAATGTTAAGATCTGGTGCCGATTTGATTAATTGGGGGAAAATGTGTTGTGGCGAAGCAGGTTAAGGAACAAACTTAGTTATATACAAAAGTATGCAACGAAACAAAAATGTCAGATGATTGTGAATGGCAGGGTGTCTGTTTGCAGCCCCAAATGCCATAGCCCTTGATGAAATGGTTATTGTCTTTATATAATAAGCATCAAGGAAAATATTAAACTTTATATTAAATATGTATTTAAACAGAGGTGGGACTCAGCCGGTTCGGACTAGTTCAGGTGAACAGGATGTTAACTTTACATCTGGTTCAGCAAACCATCCTGTCCTGCCCCCCCTCCCAGGAGTCCCCACATGGCCTGTTTTGGATCCCAGGTAAGTGCAGGGGGTGGATGGAGCCTGGGGAAGGAAAGCCTCCAGAGCCTGGGGAGGTGGAAAATGGGCTCTTCTTAGCCTGTTTTTGTACCAGGGGAGTGCAGGAAGCAGAGTGTTGCCTGTCACACCCCTGGCCACACCCACCATTGCCACACCTGCCCAACCTGTCATTAGGTTGTTAATTTATTTGAATCCCACCACTGTATTTAAGTCTGAACTGCCTTCTGAGTCTGAATTTATGAAAAAACTTTCCACGGCTTTAAAAAATGCATATAATGTCATTTATACATTAGTTGCCCCCAAACCAAACATTGGCAGCACTACCAATTAACACAGTTTGGGAATCACCATTGAATGCAATATATGTCTGATATTTAATGGTAACAACACCAATATGATTTTGCACGGTGGAGGATTACTCTGCTACTGAACTATCTGAATAAATGAATATGAGCTCAGTTTTGCTTTGGTACCAAAGTCCAGTGCCCTTGAGAAAGTTAAATGTTGACGTGCATTTGGCCTGACATTTTCAACAGTGATTGTTGAATATCAATATGTTCCAGATTGATCCAATAATTCTAAGCACTCAGGATATCAGGTTAGCAATAATTTACATATTTTTTAAAAAAACTTAAATGACTATCCAGGAAATGGCTCATTTCTTTAAAGAGCAATATTAAAAACTGTCAACCTGTCCATATAAAATCAACTTATAATTCCTCATCCATACAAAATCTTTCTATGACTCACTGCTTTAAGAAGACAATTCCTGGCTATTATTTTTTCCCCTCTCTGTTTATGCACTCATTGCTATATTTACTGACTTTCAAGGGGGAAAAAGTACTTAAAAGGCACATGTGCTTAAAGTAGTTACACTTGCTATCAATGAACAAAGATCCAAGTAAATGAATGTAGTATATTTACATTTTATGAACCTCATCTTAAGCAATGTCACGAGAATGTCAGATACTATGAAGTTGCGACTTAAGAATGCCTGGCAAAAAATGCCCTTTTAATAGGCTGTCATTATGAATCTAGAGAAAATTAAAAGGAGGGGCTGCTATGTAAATTCTATGCTACTAGGAGAAAATAATATTTTTTCCCAATTCTGAACAGTGACAATTGCTAGCTGAACTTGATGCTGTAAGCGATGCAGTATCATTCTCCAAAAACAAGTTTTATTAAGCTCTCTGGAAGAACCTCAAAGTTCCCACCATTTGCTCTGGCTAGGAATATTCCTCAGACCTCTAGTCAAGGAATGCAGCCTGTCCAGCATGTACATGTTTTCTCTCTGTTCCATCTTATCAACAGTCAAACATGCCACAGGACTCTTTATGTGACTTCTGCTGACTTTGGCTGCCCCCAAAGTTAAGAAGAACATCATCAACAACAAAATCACTCAGGGCCAGTCTTCGAAAACTTTTGATGTTTTCCTCCCTCTTTTCTGACAAAATAAAAATTCATCTGAACTAATCAGCTTCTCTATTATCTCAATGTTGAATTGTTTATTCTGATTAGCTAGTAGAAGAAAAATGGTGCCACAGGGCACAATTCAGTGGTGAAATTATTATTTTTTTACTACCAGTTCTGTGGGCATGGCTTGGTGAGAGTGGTGTGGCTTGGTGGGAGTGGCTTGTTAGGTGTGGCAGAGGAAGGATACTGCAAAATCTCTATTCCTTCCTCACTCCTTGGGGAAGGATATTGCAAAATCTCCATTCCTGCCCAACTCTGAGACCAGCCAGAGGTGGTATTTGCTGGTTCTCTGAACTACTCAAAATTTCCAGTACCGGTTCTCCAGAACCTGTCAGAACCTGCTGGATTTCACCCCTGACACAATTCAATATAAAGACAATTCCAGTTCCGGTCTGCCTTCCTATCTACTACTTAAATTATTTTTACAAATAATTCAAGGGGACAAACATATCCAACACACCTTCCTCTTCCTATTTTCCTCAGAACAACAACCCTGTGAGATGGGTTGAGCTGAGAGTGATGACTAGCCCAAGGTCACCCAGCTGGCTTAATGGATAAAGTGGGGATTGAACCAATGGTCTCTTGCTTTCTAGCTTGGTGCCTTAATACTAGATCAAACTGGCTCTCAGTTTGTAATAATAATATAATAACGGGTGTTGGTTATAGGCGCATGTACCTGAAACTGGCAATTAATCTATCTGTGTTTCCATGTTTGACAAATCATGATCTGCCACAATATGGTTTACTCAGTTTTGGATTAATCACAATGCATAAAGCTAACCAACTATAAAATTCAACGAAATATGGCTGAAAAGTATGACTAACTAGTGGTGGCTAGTTAGTTAGGCAATAAGCTAGAAATGAGGAGTGTTCTAGTTACTCCTTGGGAATAAATGCCAGTTAGATGACATTGGGCCAATCACTCTCTCTCAGACCAACTCACCTCACAGGGTTGTTGTTGTGAGGAAAATAGGAGGAAGAAAGAGTACTGAATATGTCTGAGTTGTTTATAAAAATAATAAAGCCAGATGTTTAAAGATGTTTATTGCTTGGTACACTTGCCACATCAATTACCACATTACACCCTTTTCAGGTTTTACAGGGGACAATAAATGAAGGTTACAGTCCCGAATTTATTCTGATAAAATAAAATTTATTTTATTACTTTACTTATTTATATTTGCCTGAATGTTATGCTACCATTTTAAAGCTTAAACTACTCTGATAATTAAACTTAATTGTTTCTGGGTTTTTTGCACCTGAGTATTGGAACAAGTAGCATTCTCTGTTTTTGTTATTGTTTTCAGTCAAAATTCTTTGAATGTATTCCACCTCATTATTCTGACATTGTCAATTCAGCTTTGGGCATATTCATTTCCCATATGCAGGTTAATGACTGCAATAAAATACTTTATAATTATTACACATTCTTTGTTTATAGTACACAATCCTGTTTTCAAAACTGTTTGAAGGCATGGTATGAGGTTTGAAGATGGAAAAATGTAGCGTATGCTTTACTTATAACCTCAGGCCCTTAGTTTCAATGTCCTGACCTCTACATCTGCTGAAAAATTCTCCTATTTTCATACATTTTGAACACTGTTCACTTGCATTAAAACAACATTTAGCCCAATCCTGAGGAAACCATAGGAAATCAAAAGAGGACTTATATGCAGAACCTACTTTGAATTAGAATGAAATCAAAGCTATCTCCATTAACAGAGTCTTGTTAGAAATAGCAGTAAAGCAGATAATTTCAATGCCTCATTAAAATTCAATTACCTAAGAAATTTAAGAAACAATAATGGCATTGTGATTGCTGTCTTTTAAAGAGCTCAAACCATAATGCAGAACTTTTCTCTCTCCATATGGATGCTTCTTCAGAGAATTGGTAGGTTCTCCAGATCAGTGAAAGACATGAAATGATGAATGTAAAGAGAGGAGGAAACTGAATACATCTCATTTATCTCTTTCTACTTGGGAGAAAAAAAACCATTCCGAGAAGACATCTATGTGTTGATATTGCAGTTACAAAATACAGATGAAGGGTCCACTCCATTGCATATAAACATCACATGAACACTAAATATTAATAATAATCAGTGTTAACATGCACATTGCTATTCTGTTATGGAGTTTCAGATGGCAGGCAAACAGATAACATTTCTACTGATTCCACTTGCTCTTATAGTTACGGTGAAATTCCAATAAGGAGACTTGAAGCCTTTATATAATTTGGCAGGTCTTCTAAACTTTAATTTCCCATCATCTAAATTTATTCTAGTATGCCTTGAGCAATATGAACATATTTTGCCTTGTTCCATACTTGAAGCATTGGTCCAGCAGTATCTGAATTTCTGTTACATTACAGGCACCTTACCTCTTTGGTATGAGTGTGGAAGGAGACAGACATATCCAAGAGAAGCTTCCTCTGTTCCACCCTCCTAACAAAGTCCTGAATCCGCACTTCTAGATGCCGTGCTGCTTTGTAGATCTCTTCGGGATCACACTCCCCAGTCTGAGCCAGTTGCTCTGCTGCTTCCAGTAGCTTGTCTGCATTAGTATAGGTATTCTACAAATACACAACAAAAGATAAAGTGCAAATCACAACATGCTATTCATTAATACTCAGAGAAATCCTTCCAGAAATCAGGAAGGGAAACCAGCATTTCAACATGACAGCAGTTGCATGACGAGATTGGAAAGATGAGTTAGCAAAAATTGGCACTGAATAATCCTCTGATCAATGCTGAAGACAGTTCTTATTTGAAATGTGCACACCTTTCCACTGCTTGCTTTTTTCTTTTCTTTTCTTTTCTTTTTGTTAGCTTCGGGAAACTCAGCCTGCGGTGATCTCTGGGATCTTTCAAAGACGATGCAAAGAAGCAACTCAGATTTAAACTACTTCATTGGTGGCCGTGGTCTCCTGGGAGATATTTCACAACACATTTGATTGTGAAGGAGTGCGGATGGCTAACAGGTTGCAACATGTAAAGTACATGCACTGGAAAATTATCTCAGAAAAACATGTTGCTTTTTTATTGCATTTATGGAACTGGCTAAGGAAGAGCACCATCTGAAAGATTCTAACTCCATCCAAGGCAGTTACAACTATCTTTAAGATTTATAGAATTTCCATTTCATCGCTTAGTAGTTCTGACATGTGCAAGGAGCAACCTCTAAATTCCCTACTGCAGGAAGGAAATTCCTTTTGTTTCATGGAGTTATTACACATTGCATTAAAGTAAATTAGCAATTTCTGCCTTTTATGGATACATAAGATCTATGGATACATAAAAATACATAGTCCTTTCCAAAATATTTATACCATTCATTTATTCTATCTATCTGTTTTTCATATTCTACTAATATCCAACAAGAACCCACAAAAGTATGGTTTTTATTTTTTTTAAATGATTGATTGATTGTTCCAGATGTCCAGTGTGTTGCAAAGGTAATAAATTAATTTAAATGTCATGTTTATACTTAAAATTGTTAAAGTGTATTATTACACACTTTGACCCTTTTGTGAAAGAAATGAAATGTGATGCTGTCTATATGAAGACCTAAGCATAACTTCAATATTTTTTTCCAGGAAGATTGAAAAAGAAAAGAAAAAAAGAGAGATTGTTTTGCTGCCTAAACATGATTGTTTCAAATGCCAGCCTCAAGCCTTGAGAATTAATTTAGTAAAAAAAATTGACAGACTTTGATGCTGTGGAAAATTTTGTCTATGAAGAAGGAAATATCCCTTGAGAAAACATTTCCAGAGAAACATCTCCATATTCATTTGAATGCAACTGATAAAAGTATTCAGAAATAAAGGTTAGATATAATAATGTTAAATAGATATAACACACAGATGGCATTTTTCACAAACTTAACTTTTTAAATTTTTTCCAAAATGACCTGAATCATTTTATAAAAAGGTAAAGGTTTCCCTGGGACATATGTGCTAGTCATTTCTGACTAGTTTCTTCATAATCATTCAGGTCCTGTATATTGTATATATCCTATTTTAATCTTCTAGTCTCCCAATTAATAATTATTTGTTCAGTTTGAATAATATATATACGTCTGTCTGTCTGTCTGTAAGTATGTATGTATGTATGTGTACATACATACATACATACATACGTAAAGGTAAATGCTACATACTACTGATCCATCTTCATGATCATATATGTACTGGCTATTGTCAGGACACACATCAGCAATGTTGGCTCGGTGCAACATTTCTGGAATTTAAATTAAATTATAAATTAATCTGCTAATTCACAACAGCATCTTCTTCAGAAGTAAATATGACTAAATTGATTGCTACCTGCATTCCTAGAATTACAACTAATCAAGTATTCATATTGTGCACTGTCCAGAGTTGGTTTCGGTGAGATGTGTGACATTATAAATTTGTTAAATAAATAAATTTCCAATTAGCATGGATTTTGAGTGTCACTATATAGCAACACTATCCTCCATCTACTGCACAGCTCTTGAGCTCCTAACATAGTTGCATGAATAGCTTTAGTTATTATTAATAATAACATTTAAATTATCCCACCATTTAGCTCTTTGAAAGAATAAACACCAACATTTTTTCTCCAATTGGAAAGTTCTTTAGCCCTTCCTTCCTTCCTTTGATCATTTTATTCACTTTTTTTTTACTTAAAGAAAACAACTGATTCAATGCTGGCATATGTATTAAGCTATCAAGATGTAATTTCATTCTGGAGAGCCCTCACACTCTCCTCAATTACTTGAATGTCGCCACATTGATAAGAATAAATTGAGCACCAATTATAATTTGCCCCGGCAAAGCCAGACCTGTGAATGAATTACAAGTCCCTGTAAGGAATATAATATGGGGATTAGAGATTGCATCCTAGATTTTTGGTATATCACCCTATTGTTAAGAACACTGGAGCAAACTGTCCATAGTACAAAGTGAATATTAGAGCTTCAATGCTAAATGTAGAACAGCACGGCAGAGAAAAATACAAATGGGTACAAAGAGAAAACCTGGCTATGGAACAAAACAGAGATGAGCACAGATGGTTATAATTTCTGTTATTGAAACTCAGCGTACATTTCTAAATCATGCATTTATTCTGGATTGCTCTTGGGCCACTTTTCCACGAAATTGATTTTTATTTTACTCAGCAAAACAGTCTATCTGCAGATAGTCATTTTTTTAAAATAAAACTTGCTAAAAAAAACCCTATTTTTCTGGGAGGTTCTAACCCTATCATTAGGTTTCCTGTTTCTTGGCTGCTGGTATTTTTAATTCTTATAATGTTTGTTATTGTTTTTGTCCTATTTTTATTCTATGGGCCACAGGTCACTCACTGAGATGGGCAGCTACACAAATTGGATGGATAAGGAAATAAACAAATAAATTAGAGGTGAGGAGGCTGCCTTAAGCAACTGATTGTTGGTGTTTGACAGGGAAAGCAGCAAATTCTCATGTACCGACTCAGTCAAACAAACTAACAATAAACAACAGTCTGATCAAGGACTCTCCAAGGCCCAAATCCCATCTAGCACTGGTGATTTTATAGGTAGTCCTCGACTTGCAATTGAACCCAAAATTTCTGTTGCTAAGTGAGACATTTGTTAAGTGAATGGTATCCCATTTTACTTTCATGATGTTCCTGGTTCGGACTGGTTCGGCCAAGCCAGTAGCGACGGCTGCGGGTGGTTCGGAGAACCGGTAGTAAGAATCCCTAGCCCTGCTCCCTCTGCTCGTCTGAGGCTTTATTTTCTTTTTAAAAGCATGTGCTTCTATCTAAGTGTTTGTGCCTTTAAATTAATGTAGCGAGCCTCCAAGCAGCCGGGGCAATAATGGGAGGGGTTTTTTTCCCCTTCATTTAAATACATGCCTTTAAAAAGAAGGGTGGGGGGAAGCCTTCCATGATAGCGGCTGTTGTGATCCTCCGGAGGCTCTACATCAATCTCTTCATTAGCTATGCTGGCTGGAGAATTCTGGGATTTGAAATCCACAATGCTTAAAGCTGCCAAGTTTGAAGAGCTCTGATTTAAAGGCAAAGCAAACACTTTGGGGCAAAAACGGGGGTGGGGGTCCTGAGAAAGGAAGGAAAGAGAGAGAGAGAGAGAAAGGGAAGGGAGAGAAAGAAAGCAAGGAAGGAAAGGAGGGAGGGAGGGAGAGGGAAAAAGAAGAAGGAAAGACCACAAATCTGGCACTACTAGACACAGAGTCAGAGGATAAAAGAGCCCAGCAATCCATGACTGGAAGGTACCTGGAGGTCATCTAGTCCAACTCCCTGCTCCAGCAGGACAAGTGAGTTTCTGCCTTTTGATACAAACCCCATTCACATAACCACACCCACCCTGTCACATGACCCACCAAGCCACGCCCACAGAACTGGTAGCAACATTTTTTAGATTTCACCACTGCACAGTGGTTAAGTGGATCACTGCAGTTATTAAGCTAGTGGCACATGTATGCGACTCTGGCTTCCTCACTGACTGGCAAAAAGGTGATCATGTGAACCCAGAACACTACGACCATCATAAATGCAAGTCAGTTGCTGAATTTTAATCGCATGACCATGCTGGGGTGCTGTCAACAATCATAAGTGTGAAAAATGGTCACAAGTCACTTTTATCAGTGCTGCTGTGACTTTGAATGGTCACGAAATGAACTGTCACAAATGGAGGTCTAGTTTGGCAATGAAACGTCTGCAAAATAACAACCAAGCTCAGCGAACCCCAAAGATCAACTTCCCTACAAATATTCACTTTTAACCATTCTCATGTACCTCTACCACTGCTGCAAATCCACTGCGAAGGAAGAGGGAAAGTGTTTGGAATGATTTTCTGCTTCGAGAGGCAAAATAACACGATCATCCTTAATTAAGCGTTATGCACTGGATCTGATTCATCCTGAGGTTGGACAAAGAGCAAGAGAGGCTTATTGTTTTATGCTTTGTGTGCGAATTTTGTAGAAGTAGCCCCCAACTTGTTTTGAAACAAACAGCAAGTTGGGATTTTTTTTGCTTTTGCCCAACAAGGCAACCTTTATATTATTATTATTATTATTATTATTATTATTATTATTATTATTATTATTATTATTATTATT
>JANHFP010003808.1:65039-75450 GCA_032468135.1 Calamaria suluensis | reverse complement strand
TTAATTATTTTAATTATTTTAAATTGTTTAGTATGTGTTTTAATTTGCTGTCAACCGCCTCAAGTCTTCGGAGATGGAGCGGTATATAAATTGAAATAATAATATTTTCCTAGAACAGTACTCAAATCCTCTGCTCAAAGTAAAATTCCCTATATACCACCAGGCTTGGAATTTTAGGCCTGGATAGCTTTGAACTCTGCCGTCTATGTTCCGATCTATGCTTAGTTCATAAGATTATTTACCAAAACCTCCTATCTATAAATGGATACTTTAATTTAAACCGTAATGACACAAGGGCTATAGACTCTACTGACTCAATAGAGTCAAACTCAAATGTAATTGGCTCTAATCTTGATTGTAGGAAGTATGGCTTCTGCAATAGAGTTGCAGAAACCTTTCATGTTTCTTAAGAAGTCCATAAAGGGGGCATGCATAAGCGCACCAGCGTGCCTACCATCCCTGTCCTACTGTCCCCATTTATATCTATGCGTTTATGGCTTTGTTTTGCCAATTTATATTCTTTTATTTGTGCCATTTTTTTTTATGTGTCCATGTCTATTTCTATACTGTTACTTGTTTCCTTGTACTTGTTGACAAATAATAAATAAAATAAAATAATAATGAAATGAAGTTGTGAATGCTCCAACACTGGAAGTTTTTAGGAAGATGTTGGATAACTGTTTGTTTGAAGTGGTGTAGGGTTTTCTGCCTGGGCAGGGGGTTGGACTAGATGACCTCCAAGGTCCCTTCCAACTCTTATTGTTAAATGAAATGAAATAAAAGGGTTGTGTTTGTCCTTACATGGTGGGTGTGGCCAGGGTGTCAGTTTCCGTTTTAAAGTCAGGGTTCCAGAAGATCCTTTTCTTATTTCTTATTTATTTATTTATTAATGTAATTTCTATACTGCCCTTCTCCCAATGGCTGGGGCTTGGGGCGGTGTACAACAATAAACCCCAATCAAATTGACACCTAATATATAGCTAGGCCAGGCCGGCTTGCCTAAAAAGGTATGTTTTCAGAGCGCGCTTAAAGGCCAACAGGTCCGAGATTAGAATAGATTTGTTCTAATCAATGAACTCGAGACAGCCATTTCTCAAAGATTCATCTTATTAGAAACAGGCAAACTGGTACCACAAGTGAAAAAACGGAAACTGACTTTCCCGCTTTGTCTTTGTCTATTCAATTCACCCAAATTCCATACCCCACCCTCAAGGAAGTCACATTCTCCAAAACCAGTAGAGGAAGCCCTCTGATTACACCCACATCACTCTCTCTGAGATGCCCAGCGTAAGTATATGTTACGTCTACCCACTTATCTATTAACACACACCCCTTTCTTCTACTTTCCCACAGCTAGAGTTGGCAGCTCGTAACTTCAGGCCTAATATGGTTTCCAAAGCTGACACAGGGTGGCCCTGGCTAGCTCGACATCACTCATGTCCGGGGTGCCTGTGGTGGCTCGAACACTCTGCCAGCGAAAATGGGCTCCCGAGTTCTGTTTCCGGCTGCAACGGACTCCTGCAACGCTCCACAATTGGAAACAGAGCTCGGGAGGGCTGCATGCTGAAGGCTGGGTTCCATTTTCACTGGCAGAGGCACCACAGGCTGATCCTTCACTGTTTCCAGGCTGGCCCTGCAAGCCAGATCTAAGCCCCCCCGTGGGCCACATCCGGCCTGCAGGCCTTGAGTTTGACACTCCTGCTCTAAAGGTTCTAATGAAGATCGACCAACATTTTTTCATTGATTGGCTGCTGTTTAAAATGATTTATTTTAGTACCCTGTTTTCCCCAAAATAAAACATCCCCTGATAATAAGCCCAATCGGGCATTTGAGTGCATGGCAATAAGTTGAAGTGTTTATTTGGGGCCACCATCGATGAGCTGTTGGACAGCATTACTTGATCTGTTGTGTGGATGTTTAAAGGTAAAGGTTTCCTTCGCACATATGTGCTAGTCTTTTCCAACTCTAGGGGGCGGTGCTCATCTCCGTTTCAAAGGTGAAGAGCCAGTGCTGTCTGAAGACGTCTCCGTGGTCATGTGGCTGGCATGACTAAACGCCTATTTTTTTCTACTTGTATTTTTACGTGCTTTCGAAACTGCTAGGTTGACAGAAGCTGGGACAAGTAATGGGAGCTTACCCCATTACACAGCACTAGGGATTCAAACTGCTGAACTGCCGACTTTCCGATTGACAAGCTCAGCTGCCTTACCCGCTGAGCCACTGCATCCCTAATTAGTATATATTAGAGCTTCATGAAATGTGCAGAGACATTTGGTCACCATGAAGCTTAACAGAAGTAACAGTAGCAGAGGTGGAAGGGACCTTGGAGGTCATCTAGTCCAAATTTGAATCTTCACCTTTTAAAACTCAGAAAGTTTGCTGAAAAGATGACCAATGTCTTCTGTCATGTCTCTCACAGCTTGAAACAGCAAGATGCAATTGACCAAGGAGGACCCCAACTTGAGTAGGATCCTGCAAGCATACAGAGTAGAGGTTTGCTAGTCATTTCTGACTCTAGGGGGCGGTGCCTATCTCCGTTTCAAAGCCGAAGAGCCAGTGCTGACCGAAGGCATCTCCGTGGTCATGTGGCTGGCATGACTCAACACCAAAGGCACACAGAACGCTGTTACCTTCCCACCAAAGGGGGTCCCTATTTTTTCTACTTGCATTTTAAGTGCTTTCGAAACTGCTAGGTTAGCAGAAGCTGGGACAAGTAACAGGAGCTCATCCCATTACACGGCACTAGGGATTCGAACCGCTGAACTGCTGACCTTCTGATTAACAAACTCAGCTGCCTTACCCACTGAGCCACCGTGTCCCTGTTTCTCTATTTAGGTAGCCATATATATCTCTAAAACACTGACCTAAGGGTCATGGGTTGTTTCACTATTCTCTGAAAAAATAGTAATCTCAAACTAAACATGCTTGACCCCCTCCTAAGATTCACGTGCAAATTTAATCTATCTCTGGAAAGAAATAAAAGACAACTGGTTTGTTTTTTTTACTTTTGAAAACAAATCAAGCACGGGCAAGCGGTAGATTGCATTGTTCCTCTCCTTATATAATTATCAATTAATTATTAATAGTCTCCATTTAATTCTGTTAAAATATAGAAAAATATGGATTTTCACAAGCTATGGATGTTCAGAATTTCAAGTCTGGATAGTTTTTTTTTATAATCAGCTTGTTAAATTATATCTCTAACAGGCCATAAATAAAGTTTAAAATGACCAAACTTCCTTGCTTTCTAAATTTCTTTCAACGTCTTTAGGCAAGGGTGAAAGAAATTTATAACACTACTGCTTATGGAATTTGATTAGCATTTTATAGTGATGCATCAATCTGTTCAACAGAATATTATTTCCCAGTTGCTTCATTTATGAATGAGCTATAGTAACTTTCATTCAGTTATTGAACAAGTAAAAATCATTGCAGGAAAACAAGTTATTGTATCGGCTCTAAGAAATATAAACTGTACCGAAGTGCCCTCTAGTGGTGATTCAAATATGGTGTGCTTTTAACGTAAAATACTGTATTTTTCTGAGTATAAGATGCAGCTTAGTTTATGGGGAGTAAAATAGGGGAAAAAAACCTGCCTTCTAGGTATTCATCTGCCTAGCATCCTTAGTCTGGTGAGCTTGATCACATTAATTAGTTTGCTGGTTTTGATTGCGCACGGACAACTGATCTTTGGAAAGAGAAGCAATGAGAAAACCTGGATTTAGGGTTATGTGGAGAATACAATTCAGGGAACCGGAGTATAAACACAAACACCTGTGCCACTGAGCCCAAACAATACAGTGCTGCCAAATAGAAACAGCCCTAGTGCTCCAAGGTGCTGAGATCCCTGCATGGTACCTCTTGACCTATCTTCTGCTAGAGAAGACCATGGCTGCTTGCCGCATAATAGGTTTCACTGGATCATTGAACCAGTTTGTTTTTTTCCCATTACTAAACTTTACATCTACTTTTCAGGACAGTGAGCAAAGGGAGAAGCATTCTGGTTGTTTAATAAGCACAAATAAATTCTGTGTCCGAAAATGCTGCCTATATTTTTTTTATTACTCAGGCAGAAGGAAACAAAATTCCATGCCCTTGAATTACTGGTATTCCACAACTGCCTTGTGGGCAGCAAGAGGAAGTCTTCATCACATTTCCTTTTTACATATGTTTCTGTTGCTCACCTAGAGTGTCAGTAACAATCTAGGAAAATCACAAGAGTAGCTGCATAAGTCCCATAAGAACTTTGAGTAAAATCAGAAGCTGTTTCCGGGGATGGAGCAACAGGCAGGAGAGTTCACTGGATGTCTACAAGGCTTCAGTATCTGAGGAGAATGTTGTGCATCATGCATTCCCACCTGTTGAACTAAACCCGGGGAACTCATGTTCAAGTCCATTTTCAGCTACTGAAGCTCATTGGATAACCTTAAGACCCATCACTCTCTTTCAGCTTAATCTTTCTGACAAGGTGATGGATGTAACAAAAAATGGAGTGCTAGGTACTGTATATGTAGGACAAGGAGAAAATGCCAGATATATATTACAAATAAGTAAAATAAAACAAAGACACGAGAAAGCCATTTGTCTTTTAATGTCTCTCCCATGTTTATTTAAAGATATATGAGAACATTCAATAATTTGAAAGTATGGAAAGAATTTGGATGGATAAGATAAACTGTTCCTTCTGGCTTCCGAGTCTGCTCTCGACTTCTTCAGTTTTTTCTTCTGGACCTTTAGCTTAATATTCAGTATTCTCCCTGTTGAGAAATGCCAAGTAAAAAGCTTTGTAACCATGTCTGGCTGTGACTATTTTTTTTTAATTCCATGCCTGTTTATGCCCCCTTTGTAATTTTGCACAGTAAGGTTTGTTCTAATGTGAAATAGGCCAGTAAGTTCAGTCTTTGTGTATTCTAAGCATGCCCTCTTCTGTGCGAAAGTTATTAATAATCAATAAGTATAGTTTTGCATGAAAACATAATACACTAATTCCATATCGAAATACTGTTTTGCCCATTTAATGATGACTTGTTACATCAGCAAAACTCTGTCTAGAATCCTAGCACTGATGATGCTACCTAGCTTGAGGAAGAAAATGTCTGTACGAAAACAGCCAAGCTCAGATAGCATCAAGGAGCCCTCATTCCAACCCTGAGCTATAAATAGTCTCCTAAATATTAGTCCTTTTGTATTTTCCAACTGATGGACTCCTACAGATACTCCTTGACCTATGACCATCATTTAGTAGCTGGTGGCAAAATTATGGGACCAATTTTCAGGTATTGCAGAATGCCTGTGATTACGTGATTATGATTCATGCAAGTGGGATGTATTTAAAACAGTTGCAACATCCTAGGGTCACATGATCACCATTGGCCAGCTTATCAGCCAGCTTCTCACAAACAAAGTGTACAGGGAAAGTTGGATTCACTTAATCTAGTGAAGGATTCATTTAAGGGCTTTGGCAAAAAAAAGATTGTGCAAGTAGTCTTTGACTTACGACAATTGGGACCAGAACGTCTGTCACTAAACAATGCAGTCGTTAAGTTAACATCAGCACAGATATCCCTTCTCTCTTTAGGGAATATTTGCAGTTTTACAAGAGGAGAGGATCACAAATATTATAAGACCAAAAGTTACTTACATAAGTATGTCAATAATGGAAGGGCCTTTATTGTACCTTTTCCAATATGGGGTGGACCCTCTCCTTTTAAGTAAAGACTTTGCTGTGTCAAAATATATGGGAATTCCCTAATACAATCTTGGCTATTGTCAAATATAAAATTCTCACATTGGTCCATCTCCAAAAACATCCAATATCACAATATATATTTTTTTAAGAAAAATACTGGTTTATCTTTCTCAAACCCATCCACTTGATATTACCGTGATGACTAGAGAAATAAAATATTTCTTATTCTCATAAAATATCTTACTCATTTCTAGATTACATTGGGAATGGTAACCATGCTTAAAAGGAAAACTTGGAGCACAAGTGTAACTTTTCCTTTCAGAAGCAATTTTCATTCAGTACAGGTAATGAAACTAAAAAGAGATGGGGCAGACAGTGGACAAATGTGCTGTCCCAGTTTTCCCAATGTGCAACATCCTTGGCATAGGCAACAGTTTGGACATAGGTATGTGTACACACACACATGCATGACTGAAATAAAAATAAACTACATGCAGGCAAGTGCATTGACCCTAGAGCTTGATTCAACCACACAAAAGCAACAACCACAGAAATGCAATGATATATTGCACAGGCTAACAAAGATATTCTTTTTTGGCTCATCTATATCAGAGTCCGGTGGTTCCCCAATGGCACTTGTTTTGTGCTCCATAAACACGATATAAGAAGATAAACATATGCTATTCTCAGTTTTTCAGAGTTCAGTACAATACATTTTTAATGGGTGTGTACTGGGTTGTCTGTCAAATAAAATGACAAAGACTTAGTCACTTCCCATCTTGGCTGGTATTCTAGACACTACTGGTATGATCATTTAGTTGGCACTTCCTGTGACTGTGTATTTGTCATAGAAGCTAAAAGCAAGCACATCAAGAATCCTTTGCCCACATGGGGAATCTCCTTCAGCCCTCTGGTGTTTCTGTTTCTTGCACATGCAGAGATTGAAATCAGAGCTGAGGGCAGCAGAAGTGTTGCAGCTGGAAATGCCCCATTCTGCTTCTATTGTCTTTGGATTATAAATACTGTAATGTAATGTAATATAATGTAATGTACTAGAATAGAACAATACAGAATAGAATGGACTAGAATAAAATAAAATGGAATAGAATAGTTGTGCATTAAATATAGTATAAAAAATGCAAGTAGAAAAATAGGGAGCACCTTTGGTGGGAAGGTAACAGTGTTTCATGCTCCTTTGGCATTTAGTTATGCCGACCACATGACCAGAGACGTCTTCGGACAGCACTGGCTCTTTGGCTTTGTAACAGAGATGAGCACTGCCCCCTAGCGTTGGAAACAACTACCACATATGTGCAAGGGGAACCTTCACCTTTATATTAGTATTATATAATACTATAATATAGTATTATAATGCATAATGTATAGTGTATATATAGCATATATAATATATACTATAGTATTATAATTTTAAAAAAGTATTTTAGAATGTACAGGAATGCAAGCACAACAGATGTGTCTTCTGCAAGAGCCTGAAAAATACCTGGCTGCTTTAGGGAGTCCAGTTAAAGACAAGGCTGTATCTTGGGAAGAAGTAAGAAAAAAGATCCAGCTGCTTTAAAGAGATACTACGTTCCTTCCTATTCTGAAGCATCTTTTCTACATTTCTTTTGAAACATGTAAAACTATAATACATATTAATCAAACCTTGTTCCCTTTTTGCGGATCAAAATGTTTTTGCCTGCCAATGAATTTTGCACACTAATCAATTATCTGCTTATTTTGGTTGTCTTTTTTTTTTTTGTCAAATAGGCTACGATTAGTTATTGATCAATGGCTGACATTTACCTTTGCAAATGTATGTACCACACCATAAACACAAGGATATTACAATAATCAATTATGTCCCTGGCAGGCAAAATCTTTTGGACATTAGATTTCTAACACCAAGAGCAGGCAAAAACGGCTTCTGGTTGTTTGAAACTTGTGGGATAATTGAGAAGTTTCAATACAGTTTACTAAAATCTTTCTGACTATACCCCCACTTAAAAAGTTTTGCTTATAGCTTTTTGTGGGCCGTGAAACCATGCAATTATGACTTATTCAAATAGCTGTGGTTAAACAAAGCTTTGCTTTGTGCGATGTACAAACAAGGCAAAAGATTCCCTCCTATGATAATTATAATTAAGGCATCTACGATGATATCCAATGCAGTTTTTTTAAAAAAATCAGGTATTTGGCTTACTTTGAGATGCCATTATCTCATCAAAACATTATAATCAGTACAATATAAACAAATGTATTTTTTCACAGGGTGCAATACTTCATAGGATTATCAGAATCACAGCCATAGGACTGGCTCACTTTTAATTACATAATCAGATATTTCAACCAAGTCCTAAACTAGTGTAGATAGGTCGTGTGGATTTAAAACATTTTGGGCAGAGACTTCATCTCCGGAAATTTCTGTTAAAAATATTCTTCTACCCATATTGTTACTTCCTATTTTCGTTATACATGCTGAACAACAGATCAACAATGGCCCACTCAGTATTGTACAGCTTAGGTCAAATTGTGTGCTTTAGTGAATTCCTAGTGAAACTCATTAGCAGATACTTTTCAGATTGGAAAATAGTTTTGTTCTTAGCCAGCTAACTTGAAAATTGACAAGAACTCCATGTCAATTTGGGCACTGATATATTTAGAGCTCTGTTTAAAAATGTCCCTTGCCTGGGAGGCAGTTGAGAGTAAATGCAGGTTGAAAAACCATTCTGTGGACAACTTTGGCAAGTCAGCTTAGTGAAGAATTGGGCTGACCTATACTTATCTGCTCCACTAAATATACATTAGGTAGATCCTCTGCCAGTATGTGGAAACTTTAATCATTGATTGGCTATGTACAGAATGGATATCTGTTCCTGCTCTGACCTTAAGGGCTTGTTTTCTTATCAGCTCTTGGAATGCTTCTTGAAAATGGGTCTGAATTTGTTCCAGTGAGGTAGCTTTGTGCAAGGCCCCCCAATTCCGCACACTGGACCTATTTTTGCCTTCAGTAATTTCAGTATAAGGGTGTCCTTATTTTGTACTAAGTTTTAGGGGACTGTGGATAGCTGCTTGAAAAAGGCTGTAAGTATCTTTAAAGACGTGCACAAGTATTCTGTGATTGTGTCCAGCTACTCAGATAATTTTTAAGCATGGGCCTATTGGTCTTCTGGAAGTTCAGGGTCTCGTATCCAAAAATATCCCAGCAGCAATGTTCATAGGGCTTAGGAAGATACAGAATGAAGCAACAATCAGCTTCCAGGACATATCAAGACAGTTCCCTCCTGCTTCATCCCTTGCTCCTCTTATGCCCCAGAAATCTGTCGGTTAGGATATTTTTTAATACCAATCAGGCTGATGGTCACTATTCATATGGGTTTAATTCCTCACTGACAGATTGATGGGATGTAGGAGGATGAATTATAAGATGGGAGTGCCATGATCTTGTATGGTACAATGAAAGAGCATCTTGCTTCATCCTATTAACTGGGATATTTTGGGATTAAGCTTTGTGACACTTCCAGAAGATCAGTAGATCTACGATCAGAAATAGGACAAATCACAAGTTACACAGCTGCACAATGGAGCAGTTCTGAGAAATATCAGGTGCATTCCATCCAACCTCATTTTATGCCTTTTGGTTGGTGTGTGACTTGTTACAAGAGGATGCGTGTCAATTATATACTAGCTCCTAAATATTCAAAATCAGTAGATACTGCATGAAAAAGCAATGCTAACAACAAGTGATTGTTTGTTAATATATTAAAGTATGAAAAATGGCTCTCCAGCTCAAATAATGAATATAAAGTAGAGACAAAGAAACTCCTCATCAAAAGAAAATCTGTAATGCCCTCCCTTGGGCCAAAATCAGCACAGTTCAAAGAACCCACATTTATTTCCTGTTTTAAATCTTTCCTGAACTCCATTTCTTAAACATAGGTTTACCACTTTTTTTAAGCAATACTAAGCCTGTTTCATATCAGATCAAATGCTTTTCTAGAAGAACAGTTCAGATGTCTCTGCGGAATCACATGCACAATTTCTTCTTGCCAGTAAGGTCTAGAAAGTCAAGCTTGACATCTGAGAGTTGGAAATCTACACCTGCCAAAGTTGCCAAGATTCAGAAACAACAGACTAGATCAGGGTCCACCAACCTTCGAACCTTAGGGACTATTAAATCCATAATTTTAAAGCCTGTGGACCACTATGATTTTTTTAAAAAAAGATAAGTGTTTAGCGCAATATAAAAAATGCAAATAATTTTTCTGCGGACAACTAAAATTTTCTCACGGACCACCAGTGGTCCAATGACTACTGATTAAGAAGGGAAACATGCACCTCTCTCTCCCTCCCTGAAAAAACCCGAATTAATCCAGTTGTCCATATTTGTGACAACCTTACCTTCTTCCTATGAGGGGTCCTTGGTGTTCCCTGAACTTTGATATTTTATTGCAGACGTTTCATTACCCTAACTAGGTAACATCATCCGTGCTAGCTGGGTAACGAAGCATTCGCAAGAAAACAACCAAGCTCTGAGAGAGCACCGAGGCCCCCTCATTTCAACCCTGAGCTATAAACGTTCCCCTTTATTCGTTTACCTTCCTATTTTTCCTTGTGTCTCAACCCCCGAGAGCTTCGGGGCAGGGGTCTGCAGCCTTGGCAACTTTAAACCTGGCGGACTTCAATTTCCAGAACTCCCCAGCCAGCAAAGCCAGCACGGTC
>JANHFP010003808.1:54447-64939 GCA_032468135.1 Calamaria suluensis | reverse complement strand
CATCAGGACAGGGATGGTAGGCACGCTGGTGCTCTTATGCACACCCCTTACAGGCCTCTTAGGAATGGGGTGAGGTCAACAGTAGACAGTTTTAGGTTAACATTCTGGGTTTTTTTTGAGATGAGACCACAGAGTCAGGTAGTGCATTCCAGGCATTGACCACTCTGTTGATGAAGTCGTATTTTCTGCAATCGAGTTTGGAGTTGTTCACTTTAAGTTTATATCTATTGTGGTGTGGTTGAAGCTGGAGTAGTCTTTGTCAGGTAAGGCCATTGTAGCAGATGATTTTTGAGCTATGCTTAGGTCCTACTGAAGGTGGTGTAGTTCTAAATTTTCTAAGCCCAGAATTTCAAGTCTGGTGGCATAAGGTATTTTGTTGGGAGCAGAGAGGAGTGGAGGACTCTTCTTGGGAAATATTTCTGGACATTTTTCTGGACAAATATTTCTGACTTGTTTCACCTCTTCATTGTTTTGCATTTTTAATATCCTGCCAACTCAATAGTTGAATAGTAGATTAGATTAGATAGTAGATTTCCCGTTAAAGCCTGTATGTAATTATCAGTTTGTAGGTTGTTATTTTTTTTGGCATGTCTAATATTACCTAGAGTTGACTTTTTTATTGTTGTTGTTGTGGTAGTGGCTGAAGGCTTGTTGTTGACTGATTTTCCCATAGACATACTATCAGACAAAGTAGAAAATTGGTACCAGCCCCATGCTGAGATTCCATGTTATTTTGTGGCTTTGTCAGGATTATTAGTTCAGGTGGATGGTGAATTGTTTTGAGTTTGGAGGCAACAATGGTAAAATTACAAGGATTTATTTATTTTTAGCTGTGGTATATATGGAATCTATAAACACAGCCCATACTCGATGCATATATTGGAAGTAACTCCAATGTGAGATTCATCCCCTATAACTTTGTTTATAAAGATAACACAGTGTATATAACATTGGTTTGTAAATTTTAGCTGGGTTTGCCAGAAACTGGCATTCTCACTATTCTGAACTAGACACCTACAGGGTTGTTTGGATTAGTTTGTGAATTCATTGCAATGTTAAAATGAGCTTTTGCATTCTCTTTACATGTTAAATTCTTATAAATATGCTTAATCTATTTTATAAAGTAAGTTATTACAAAATTAATAGCTCCTGTATAATATTTCCATGAAATGTTTTGTTTTCCTTCGGTATTGTGTAACTATATGTATTCTGTTTTTCAGAGAATATTAACTGCATATTTTAATTTTATAAAATAATATCTAATCAAAATAATTAAATATATCGATAAGAATCTCTACGCAATGTCAAGCCAATAATATGTTTCTTTAAGCACAATTGGATTTGGCATAATTCTTATATGGTTCAAAGTTCAACATATTTTTTCTGTAAATTTAAATGCATACTTAACTATTAATGTACAGTTCAGATTCCTAACAAGAAAATACTGTACATGGTAAGAGCAGAAGTTTGGACAATTAAAAAGAGGCTAGATATTTCAGCAACGAGCAATCTAGTATTTCCCAGGACAACCATTACATACATAAAAGGAAACTTAAAGATTTTGGTAGGGCTTTTAACAATTAATAGATCTGAATATTATTGAAAGAGAAAAAAACATGAGCATGTAGAGATTACAAATAGCAAGAATGGAAAGATTCTTAACTGATTATAGCAACACCTCCCAAACCTTTGGGCACCAGGGACCAGTTCGTGGAAATAGATTTTTCCGCGGATGGGAGGGGTATGTGGTTTCATGTGCTGTCTGTATCCCACAGGTGGGCTTCACGTGTTTGCGCAGATGGATTTATGGCATGCCAGGGACCAGTGTCAGTCTATGGACCAGGGGTTGTGGATCCCCGGACTATGGGGAATGTTTGGAAGTTGTTATTTCTGCCAAAGAAAATGAACCAAAGTACTGAATTGAAAGGATGTGAAAATTTCTGCACCTGCCATGGAGACAATTTTCTTGCTTTAAATTATTGAACATCTGTACATAGTTAATGAACATGCACTCAGATTTTTTAAAAGATGGCATATTCTGTGTCATGTAGAGGTTATGCCTGCTTGTGCTCTTTTCAAAATGCATTGAAACATAAAATTTAGCCATGGGTGCCTAAAACTTTGTGTGCAACTGTAAATTGTTGCAATTTCATACAAATGTTTGTGGTTTATAGCTGGTATTAAATTATTGCTGCCCAATTTTGCCATGTGATGTTGCATGAGTCTCATGTTTATATCAAATAAATGAATCATAGTTTTAAATATTTAATTAGCAAGGATTTTTTTCAAGTATCTGACATAGTAGAATGAAGAAACAATATTCCATATTTAGAATTTTCTATTCTTTTCATGTGTGCTATTTTTGTGTAGCTACCCAATGTGTGTTTCAGGATTTTCTGAGGGCTGATTTAACTTTCAGCCTTGATTGAGATGTCTTCATTCTGTGCATATTTTCATTTTTAACCATAAGTGTTTTGATATTTTTATCCTCTGTTTATTCACCTAACTGCCAGCTCCATTGAACTCAGTCACATTTACTTTGAAGGGATATATTTAGTATTGTGCTACTATGACCTCATGATTTAGGCTACTTTAGAAAGTTAAAGTGCATTTGAGATTGGCATAAACATCATGTTTTCTTACAGCATGTAAGCATGCTATTACTGCTAAAAACCTAAACAACGTTGATGATGGAAGAAATAAAACAATATTATGGGAGAAATAAAATAATATTGCTGCTGATAGCATGCCTTAATTATGAAGTAAAGACTTGAGAGTTCTAATGTTTACATCCTTGCTAATATTCATAAGACTTATACATTGTTGTTGCAATAATGCAACATAAGCATCTAACATCACATCTACACATAGCATCAAGTTTTTGATCTCTGAACTACTAGGCAAATAATCTGACTTATTTTTTTTAATTCAAATGATTGCCTTTTTCAGAACAGCTGGCACTGTTCTCTCCCACAAAGAAACATTAACTTCTGTATGGACCCAGTACACATGGGACCCTCACCTATTAGAAGGTCTTGATCAGCCAGGATGAGACAGGATTTAAAGAACAGGTTGCTGAATTCACAATTCCAGGTTCCTGTTATCAGGATAGACAAATTCAAATACTTCCCAGATTATTTATTTCCTTGTTACATTGGCAATCACTCAAGGCATCAAACATACCTAATACTCCCTCCTCCTCTTTCCTTCACACCAATAAGCTGACTTGGGCCGAGAGAAAATGACTGACCCAAAGTCACTCAGACAGCTTTTATGCCTAAAGTAGGGCTAGAACACATTTCTCCTGGTTTCTAGCCTGGAGCGTGAACCACTAGGCAAAACACTATGGCAAACCTATGACATGTCTGCCAGAGGTGGCATGCAGCGTGCTCTGGTTACGTGAGCCATCGCCCTAGTTCAGCTTTGGTGCGCATGTGCGCGCGCCTCACACTGGCCAGCTGGTCTTTAGGTTTTTGCCATGCATGTGCGGGGAGCTGTACGTGGAGGGCAGTGCATGCATGTGCATGGGTGGGATGCATGCATAGGGCAAGGTGCATGCACGGGGCTGTGTGTGCATTGCATTTTGGGTTTTTGGGTGCTTTGGGCCTTCGGTTTTGAAAAAGTTAGCTATCATTGCACTAGGCCAAGCTGGTTCACACCATTTAAGACTATAGCACAGGCACCTCCTGAAGTGTTTAACTAAAATTTTCTTTCTTGCAGTATTTACTCATTGATTCTTATCCTGCCCTCTTTCAAACATTTATTATGGTCTCATCTAGATCGACCTTTCATATACTTATTTTAACACTGTTCTCAAATTGCCTCCTAATCTTGTACATATTTTCACCATTGTTGTAGTTGAATAGTTTCTCTGGTCTTTTTCTCCAGCTCTTTAATTATCCTAATCACAGGCATGGTCCAAGCATAATGCAGAGTGTCAATCTCCTCTTTAAAATTTAAACTGTATATTTGACAAAATACCTGTTTTCACATTTTTCTAGATCAGATTAAAAAGAGTTGCAGTTATGCAGGACATGCATTTGTAGCTTGACCAGTGACTAAATTATCTAACTGCAGTATATACACAATTGCATATTCACTATCTTTTCAACATGAATAGAATGTCAGATAGATGTATACCACAGGTTCCCAAACTTGGCAGTTTTAAGACTTGTGGACTTCAACTCACAGAATTATGCATCTTCATCAAAATGTTTGAAACTTCCTGATACATTTTCTAATAATTAAAGTTTTTGGTATTAAATGCAGTATTTTGTACTGTTTAATTTTTGTGATTCACTGAAGAATGATGTATAATTAAAATAATAAAGTTTCCGGAATGATTTAGAAGACACTTGAAAAACCTTAATGAAAGAATTTTGTAAGTTTTTGTACAAGTAGATTTTATTTGGCTTTTTAAGATAATAGGTAATAACCAATAAGTAAGTTATTTTCATATATATTCTCCACATAAACAGCAGTGTGGAAACATGTCTGTGCTTCTGTTATGGAACCACTAGGTTAGTTATGTTATTTCTGAATCCATGAACTATTTTCCCCCCTGAATATATCTGAGCAACTGATTACTAGTATAGATAGTTGTATGGGGTGTACCTATTTACAAAATATTTGTGGTTAGAACTGTGATGTTTAAATGGCATTTTCATTGTTGGCATTTATCAGTCTTTCACTGTTTTTTCTCTCTGATGTAATTTAGTCTTTATTTAAGGTATAATCTAAGTATTCTGTACCAAGAATTACAGAGTAAAAGTAGTCCTTAGTTCCCACCTGTCTTATTCAGAGGTTCAAGGTTACAATGGTGCTGAAAAAAATGTTTTACACTAGTGCCCACATTTATGATCTTTATGGTGTCCCTCAATTATGTGATCACCATGATAATAAGCATTGTCCTGTACCTGGCCTTTTTTTTCAACCCTTGCTATTGTCTTTCTATGGGCAATCTCTCCTATTCCTGATCCATTCCGCACCTCAGTCAGAGTGGAAAGATTGCAGAGGACTGGATTACAAGGGAAGAAGCAGGTACAGAATGAGTATTTGAGTAGAGTGCATGTGCTGCTGGCAGGAGCACATTGCTTTCAATGTATATTCCCCATTGTGGGCCTACTTACTCTCTTGTAATACCTTCCTCTCCAGTGAATGTAAATGCAACTATTAATTCCCTTTGCTATGTATCCCAGTGTCAGATAAGCATTCCAAAGGACAAGGAAATGGTTGGTTTGGGGGCAAAAAAGCCCTGCTAAGTTGTGCCTGATTAGTCTTACCAGTTTCAAGATAGCTGCTATCCCAGGGCTGAGGAGGAGAAAAATCACAGTTGTGGTCAAATGAATTCCTATTTAGTGACTACTTCGCTGAGTAGTAGAGTTGCCCAACCCAATTTTCACTATATGAATATTAGTATTATTCCATTTTATATGTCACAGTTGAATGTTCTCTAAATAAAGATGCTTTATATCTTTATAAATAAAGATATATAAGGTTGTAACTGACTGAAATGTAATTATTTCCTCTTGCATATATATTCACAATTTCTGTTTTTCCCTGTTAGGTATTTCATGCTCCATATTTGATAAGAAACATTTGCCAAAGTCTAATGAGGAAAATACTTTGTTTAGCAATCCAGCTATTTATAAAGGCAGGGATACCTCCATGCAGTTCCTGAAGGTAAATGTTTTGTCTCACTTTCAATCTAAGATACATATAGTCTCATAATAACTCCCACTACTATGTTAAGGCTTAATTTTGTGGATTTTTTAAATCCTTTTAATATATTTTATGATAATTATCATAACTTTGGCAGGTATCATAATTATCATAAAATATTAAATTATAAATTTAACTTTGGCAGTTAAATTTTGACAGTGTTTCTGGTCAACTTATATACCAGCATCTACTTAAAGATTTCAAATTATTGTAAGTGGAAAACATTACATTTTTCCTGAATGATGGAATGATTATTGGGAAACAAGAATGTACACAGACAAAAATGTTTAGAAATAGAGACAACTTTTATTTGGTACACTGGCATGGCATCAGATAAAGATCTAATTATAGGGAAGTTCAGTCAGTGACAGATAACAATATCCCTTTTGGTGGAGGAAAGAATGAATATTGATGATACGTGCTTAAGCTGTTACAATGTGATTTGAAGGATGTATTGTATATGACCACGTGGAATGAGTCTGTGAAGTAAACAGTTTGCTCCCTGAAAGGGTTATTTTCATACCTACAGCTTTACTGAAATAAAACCCAGTATCTCCAATGCAAAAAATGTAACTCAGTTATTCATTTTAATGGCAAACTCATATTATTGTAGGGAAAACTACCATGATCTAAATGCAATTAAAATTGCTGCCCAGCACTGTTGATTGAAGCTTAATCACATTCTCTAATAGTATATTTAAATTAGGGCACTTGGGTGATCAAACTATGAATAACAAAGTTCTAGGCTCAGCCCTATTTTTGTTTCAGTAATTGATCTGGAATAAAGGGTTTGCTTTCTATTGAGTTACATTGCCTCTGGCCAGTGAGCCCATTTAGGTTCATGTGTATTGCACACATGCAATAAACTGTAAGGCAGAAAACTATATGGAACATTCTTATGTCCCATACCAGAGTGTAAACTATGTGCAACAAAAATCTACAAATAGAGATAATGAAATTCTACCATTACATTCAGTAGTAGTTCCAATTTTTTCTATATTCTGAGAAATAAATGGCATTGAGTAACATTCTATTTTTATCTTAATTTAAGATTTGAAATTACGATGGCGGTAAACAAAGGGATTTATGGCTGTTGCCACACCCCTCTAGTCATGTAATTGCAATCTGGGTGCTTCTCAACCCCTCTGTACTAAAGACAGGTTGCCAAACACCCTGCAACCATTTGCAATACTTTTCTGCCAGCTTCCCCAATAAGTCAATAGGGAAGACCGCAAGTCACGGGGGATAACTGAAAAGGATCCATCCTGAAATCTAACCTTGGATTTCTACTTGGATTTTGGGATGGACTTTTTTAAGCCAGCCTCCCTGAAAGCTAAAACAGTGCTTGTTGGATTGCTTTCCAGCCATGCAGGAGCAGTGTCTCTGGTAAGTAGTGATTTTGCTCTCAAAAGAGGCTGGGTGAAGAATGTCCCTCACAAAGAGATTTCTAATGGATTGATTTGCCCTTGCTTGGGACGGAGTGTATCCAGCAGGCAGGAGGGAAGTTGCAGCATTGGGCCGGAGAAAAGAAGGCTTAGATCACAAAGATTCAAGCTTCCTTTTTCCAGCCCAGGGCTGCAGTTCCCTTCTGTGTATGGAAAGGAGTTGCCTGCCGCCGTTGCCGCCCCCGCTTTAGTAGGCAGTTCTTCCCATCTGTTTTACCCGCCTGTGTAGTTGCTTAATGTCCAGACATGAGAAAGCTAGGATGCGGTGGTAAACTTGAATCAGGTTTCATGGTAACCCACTTAATGACTGCAATAACTTGCAACCTAAATTCCAGGCTGAATTGTGATTGAATTAGATTTGGGAACATCCTGGTTCAAGTCCACTTTTAGGTATAAAAACTCACTGGGTGACTTTGGACTAGGCACTATCCCTCAGCTCAATGCAGCCTATCACTTGGAGGATTGAAAGAGAAAAGACAAGGGAATGTAGTCTATATCACCTGCATGAGATTTCTGTTTTTATTTATTTGAACAGAAACAAAATTATTGATGAATGGAGGCTGGAGACTACCTGCTCCATATAGGGATAGCAGGACTGATATGTGTTCATTCTGTGTCTTTTATATTTGTCATGTAATTATGCATGAATAACATCTGAAAAGAGCTAAATGATTTACATAATTTCAGTATTTATGACTAATACCCTAATGGAGTTGTTTTTTGTTTTTGCAGTTTCAAAATAATAATAGCAAAGTCAAAGTTATAAGTTTCAGAAACCTAAAGAAGTCACCATGAAGTTATATGTATTTCTGGTCAACACTGGAACTACCCTTACCTTTGATACAGAACTTGCGGTACAGAAGTAAGGCATTTTTTAAAAAAAAATCTTCTAAATGGAACCTTTTGTTAGATTAACCTTCTGTCTAAGTATTGCAGACTTCGAAATCGACAATTGAAACAGAACCATTATTAAAATATATCTGTAATTTCTCTGTGATGTTTGGAATAAGTCTTTCACTATGTAGTTACATGGAGACATATTTGAATCTTTGCTAGAAAATCACTTTTGATTTTCCGTGAAAGTAGCTTCCTCTTTGGTTATTTTTTTTTTTTGTAAAACAGCACATATGTATTTTTATTATAGCACATATGTATTTTATTATAATAGTGGTAATATAGAATATCATATGTATATTGTTATAGATTTTGGATAAACCCTTGCATGATCCCGAAAGTGTAATTATTGCTGCTAACAATATAAAGTTGGCATTTTGTGAAGTGAAAATTGACACTATCCCTCAAACTTTAAATAAGGGTTAAAAATCCTTGAGTTTTACAAAACCAACTAATGCATACACTGCCTTTTCTATCGTTTTATTAGTGTGGCTGATCTTAAACAAGCAATCCAAAACAAATACAGGATAGCCATTCAATATCAGGTACTGGTTGTCAATGGAGGTGAATGTATGGCAGCTGACAGAAAAGTCTGTAGTTACAGTGCTGGAACGGTAAATATTCAGATTTTTTTTTAAAAAAATTAAATTATTCAATAATGAAAAGAAAATTGATATAACTGTTTTTCTTTAATACAGGATACAAACCCAATTTTCCTCTTCAATAAAGAAATGATCCTGTGTGAACGTCCTCCAGCTATACCTAAAACAACATTTTTAGCAGAAAATGAGATGGAAATAAAAGTTGAAGAATCCCTTATGATGCCCGCAGTTTTTCATACAGTAGCTTCACGAACACAGCTTGCTGTGGTAAGCAATTTAAAATCTTAAAATCTTTAACTACTTTTATGCAATTCAGTGACAGAAATATTCAATAAAACACAGCTGACCTAAAATATTGTAAAATCATTTGTAATCCAGATATTTTTGCTCTTTCATCTTTCTGTTAATGTGTTTATATATTGGTGTAAACTTTAATTCACAAACATACTTACTGTGGTAAGTGACTTAAAACCTTGAACAACTTTTATTCAGTTTTTTGACAGAAATATTCAGTAAAACACAGCTAATCTAAAATACTGCAAAATCATTTGTAAATCCAGATATTTTTATTCTTTCATCTTTATGTTAATATGTTTTGTAATCTTTATATATACTTTAATTGAATTAAAGTTTACATAAATATACAAAACATTAACGTAAAGATGAAACAACAAAAACATCTGGATTACAAATTTTGAATCCCCTGTATTAATAATTATCAGATAATTATTCAGAAATAATTACAGACTAAAGTACTAAAAATTGGAATGAACTTTGTGGGAAAAGGCAACGGCTATAATAATCTACTCAAATTTGATATGTTCCAAATATATGAAATTTCTAGAGCAAGCATTGACATTGTTCAGTATTCTGGGAGTTGAGGTACACACATGAAGCATGCTTGGTTTTATGTACAAAAGGCACTGGTGGTTCAGAAGTCCACAAGCCCAGTGAATATACTTGGAATATTTAAGTATAGCTTTTGTAACATCTATTTATTAAGGCCCTTACTAAATCATTTTTTCCTTCAGGTTTGAATGGAAACCCACTTGTAAATTTGTACAGATTACTCATTTCAAAGAGGGAGACTAGGGTAAAGAGCAGCATAGAAGTAAATGTACTCTGCTATGGGAGAGGCAGGTTCTTGAGTTGTGTGAACACCTTAATAGGGTTTGGTGAATAAAGCTGTGCATTAAGATGCCTTGATTCCATACATCTTCTCTTCATCAAGTAGATGAAACTTTTGGCACTAAGGAATTCAATTCTTTCAGGAAGAGCTCCCCAGCACTATACCTAAAAATAGAAATTTAAGTAGCAGCTGATAATGGAAAAGATAGAGTAAGCATTTTTCAATTTTTGGCATTTAAAGTGAGACATGTCAAATAGGAGACAATAAGGGAGTACCTTGCCTATGATAACTGGGAAACAATAACCAGTGAAGCAGTGATTCAATAGAGTTTCCAGAATATCCACATTATTTTGTTTCTCCCTTTTAATAATCTAAGATAAGAACATGGCAATAATTCAAAAATGAACTTGTTAACTTGTTGTCATAACATTCTGTGTTAGTGAAAGCAAGCAAGCTGCTGAGACAGTTTTCTATATGGGTTTTATTTTTTTGCTGACCTTACAGATTCATTATTTTTCCTATGAATAACTGAAATTAGGTAACAAGTTTTCATATTTAGTAAAAAAAACATGGATAGTCAACATTATTATTTTGAAACAATGTTTTCACATGCACACACATACATATATATTGGTTAATTGTTCTCTGCTGATATTTTTAAAATTTAAAACATATATATATATGTGTTATATATATACATA
>JANHFP010003808.1:37023-49382 GCA_032468135.1 Calamaria suluensis | reverse complement strand
GGGAGTTGAAGTCCACCAAGCTTAAAATTGCAAAGGTTGGGGACCCCTGCTTTAGAGTCCTGCAAGATGACACAATTTAATTGATGGGACCTGACGAACAACACTGTCTCACTTCACTGGATGAGCAGAAACATTTGGAGATAGATGTTTCCTCAAATTGCTAAGCTCTCTGCTGTGAAGGGCTTTATAGATGATAACCAGCACCTTGAATTGCACCTAGAACAGTGATTTCGCATGCCATGAGGGGGCTGAAGTTGTGGGCTGCTCACACAGGGTGTAGGGAAATAAAGCATTGAGACGTTTTTCCTAACTATATAGCAGTATTAAATTAAACTTGGTTGAAACTGATCAGAAAGTTTCTAATTTTTATCAATTACTGTATTTAATGCAACCAGTATGTATGGATGTTCTAAAGATCTCCTCACCTCTCTCAAACTATCTTTTAAATAAAGGGCACTAAAAATAAAAAAGTATACATATCTGCATATAGAAAGGCAAGATGGTGAACATCCTTAGAGAGTGACTGGCCCAAAGTCACCCAGTTGGCTTACAGCTCTCACTGTTGAGGAGGTTGATCTTTATATTTTTAAAGATGCTTTCATGGTTTTTTTATGTGCATTGTGTTCTTCAAATGCACATAGGTTTAAGGGAATACCGTTTATCCAGTCATTGGAAGGAATACCTGACTACCTTAAGTTATTGTAAATTCTATTGAATACTAAAGACGTGTTTTGCTCTGTTAAGTGCCCCAAGAATATATCTTGATAGATGAATTCAATATGCTAAAATTATTATTGAAAAAATACATTTTTCAACAGAGAGCAGAATGTAGTAAATTTAATTGCATAAAGATACCCAGGACTAGTATAAAAATACAAATGATTTTGAGTTGATCTGTGGTGTTCTTTAATTATTTTAAATAGCTACTGGACTGAATTAATTTATGGATTAAAGAATGGTACTATAAGTAGTAACTTCAAATTTCAGTCTGTTTCATTAGAAGTTAATAATATTAAATACTAACATGTTAATATATGGGCATAACATAGTCATTTTTTTGGAATAAAAATTCAGAATAAGACACCAGGATTGTATGGTTTAAAAGAACTAATCTCTGTGAATACAGCAAGATTTAAATAGTTTATTAAAGTTGTGTTTCTACGACAATTTTACAATATAAATCTCATTAAACCTAGTTCTGCCTCCTGCAACTTTTATAATAGGTTTCTCTATATGGCACTCCCATTGGCTCTTGTAGAAGCTATTTTTCAATGTTTTATGGTGCTCCAGTGGAAGAAGAGGGAAGGAAAATATATTCTGTTTAAGAAATGAAGGTCAATTTTATCCGTTACGTGTTTCTTGTTAAGGAAATCTAGTTTAAAATGTACACGTTTCAGATTACATCACATTACTCACAGTGCATGTGTTTGGCTACAGATGTGTATTATGGTTGGTCCCACAATCATCCAGATGTTTAGCCTGGATTTGGCATTTTTTATATACCTACTAAGTCCTTCCCAAGAATAGGCTGATGTTGCTTGATGGTGTTAAAAGTATTGTTGGGGTGTGTAATAAATATACTGGAAAGCAATTTGGCATCAAAGTGTGCAACTATAGTCATAATGCCAGGAAAATAGTTGAAGATGATGAAATACAGCTTAGCAATGAAGATTTTATAACAGCAGTGGTACCCGAAGAAGGCTACAAATATTTTGGGATTTGGAAGTTTCCAATTTATTACAAAATCAAGTCAAAATACTTCTAGTAAATATATTGTAGAATCATAAGACTGGCAGGGATCTTGGAGGTCTTATAGTCCAGCCCTCTGCCAAGGATTTATATGACTCCGAACAAATGGTTGTGTCTTGTAAATTCCCAATGATGGAGCACCCACAACTCCAGGAGGCAAGCTGTTCTATTGACCAGTTGTTCTCGCTGTCAGGAAATTCCTCCATATTTTCAATTTTAATCTCCCTGTAATGAGCTCATGTGCTACAGGGAATTAACGACTTTTGAAAATTTTGAAAAAGCTAAACAATGGACATATCATTAATAAAATTAATAGCTGAGCAGTCCCTACTATTTGATATGTAGTAGGAATAGTTGACTGGACCCAGATAGAATTTGATAATTTGGATTGGAAAACAAGAAAACTAATGACAATGCACCATGCTTTGCATTCAAAAAATGGCTGTATGCGAAGAGCTAAAATGGATAGAGGATTTGAACAGGTTAAATAAACTGGAGGAAGAAAACATGGTCTAAATGACTACATTAATAAAAGTCAAGAACCTTTGATGAAGGCAGTTGATTAGGAAAAACTCTTGAAAACAATAAAGGTGAAGGCCAGATATAGAAAAGAAACAATTGAAAACCAACTTGTTAATTGGAATAAAAAGCCAATACATGATCAATATTTGAAGGATATAAAAGGAAAAGCTAATAAAAACTCACATAGAATTAAGTGAAGATCAGGAGTGTTCAAAAAACTCCTGACTCACAACAAACTTTGCCAGCTACAGTAATTTCATGAATTCCAATGTTACAACAGCCAGTGTCATCTTTGTACTGAAAAGGATGAAACAATTTATCATTTTGATCAGTGGCTACCACAAAATTTCACAAACTGACCACAAGCAGCATCATGACCAAGTTTCTGACAAGTCAGAATTCATTGGAAACATTTCCAGAAGCTTGGATTTGAATGTAGTTAAAACTACTGGACCATCAGATTGAGATGATTTTGGAAAATGAGCAGGTAGAGCTCTTAATGGAAATTTAACTTTCAAATAGATAGGCACCTTGTATCTAACATGCCTCATATAGTAGTTATTGAAAAGAAGAAAGTCTGGGTCATTGACATTGCTATTCTGGATGATGCTAGGATTGAGTAAAAACAATTGGAAAATAATGAAATAGCGGGACTTACAGATCAAAGTTGAACCCTTATAGGAAAAATAAATTTGTTGTACCAATCCTCAAAGTACTATCGTCAATATAGTACTGATATATTGACTTCGTCAATATCAGGAAATACTGAATTTTTGGGACCTGAATACCCTAATTTTACAAAAGACCACACTGCTTGGAACTGCCTATATTCTTAGACATTATCTTAAAAAACCCTTCGATCTTTGGTCAGGACTTGAATTACTTAGTTTCCACCGGCCTTAGACTGTGAATCTAATTGTAGATTACCCACACATGATTGTAATTTCCCCATAATTTCCTTCCCATAAGCAATTAGTCATTAAGTTTGTCTTTTTGTTTTTTAGCTTGATCCAAGAATTATTCAGCCTTTTTTGGCAGACTGTAGACAGACGATTGCCAAATTAGATAATCAGAACATGAAGGCTATTAAGGGACTGGAGGATAGGCTTTATGCACTGGACCAGATGATAGCTAGCTGCAGCAGGCTCGTTAATGAACAAAAAGAACTTGCTCAGGTAAGTGGTAATTGTTTTAAATAAGGCAAGATAGCCTTTTTTATAATAATAGTGTGTTCTGAAAATTGTTCAATAAATTTGATTTGTTTAGATTAAGCTGCTTCCTTCTTAACAGAACATAGATTTGAAAGTAAACTTTTTTTTAAATCACAGATTCGGATATCTTCCTACAACAGTATGAAATTCACTACCTCATTCTTTAGTTCAGGCACTAATTTTGGTGTGGACATTTTAGTATAAATATATTTGTTGCCCAAGTCTTTGAAGACATCAAAAGAGGTTTTCAAGTCAGGAGATTTAAGTTCTGTACCTCTGATGCAATCCCACTTTTTTGTGTGCTGTTTAGCATTGCTCTCATGATTGAAGTCAGTTACCACTTATACTGAGATAATGCTCACTGGATGTACACAAATACATTTCCTGTTATTTCTCTGAATTAGAGGTTTGTTGTACAGAAGCTGCTAAACTGAATTATCCAAAGAATCAGCCACAAATACAAATAATAGAATTCTAATAAAAAGTATTAATAAAAACTCTAAATATTTAAAAGCAGTAGCAGAATTGTAATCTGAATAAATTATTGAAGTAGAAATAAAGACTTTTAGTATTTAGTAATGTATTCATAAAGGTAAGAAAACTAACCAAAATACAGTTAATAACTGTGTATTTCTGTATTTAAGTGAGGTTGGATATAATTAAACAAAAATAAGAAAATAAATGTAGGTAGTTTCCTATTGCATTAATTACATGTGCATATAACTTCTTATTCAATATGGTCAGTAGGTGGCAATATATTATAAGAATTCTGTCACTTAGTCTCTAACATAATTCAATATTGTTAACTAAATTACCTGCTGTTTTTATTGATAACAAAGTCATTTGGTGTCCTTTAGAATATTTTTATATGAAGGTATGAAACAATTATCTAGAGCAGGGGTCTCCAACCCCCAGGCCACAGACTGGCATTAGTCTGTGGCCGTCCAGGAACCAATCCGTAAGCGAGTAAAGCCCCATCCAGCGAAACCCCATCCAGCATGTGCGAGATCCAGGAACGGGTCCCTGTCACCCAAAAGATTGGGGCTGCTGATCTAGAGTATTATCTATCATTTTGCAAGATCTTAGAGTAGGGCTACTGTAGTGTTCTGAAACCATTTTAGCTATTAGTATGGATACCAATCGATTGTCCATAGGTGATTCTGGTTTTTTTCTGAAGTTATTGGGAATGAATTAACATAATTAATATAATTTATTTGGCACAGAGAACAGAAAATATTTCTATTCTTACATCAATTTATTTTATTAAGGGATTTTTGGCTAACCAGAAGAGAGCAGAGAACTTGAAAGATCCTTCTGTACTACCTGACTTGTGCTTGAGCCATGCAAATCAACTGATGATCATGTTAACTAACCACAGGAAACTTTTAGATATTAAACAAAAATGTACTACTGCCAAACAAGAACTTGCAAATAATTTACAAGTCCGACTGAAGTAAGTGAAACTATTGTAGTAATTTATTTAACCCCATTTATTTTTTAATTGTATGTGCACAATTATATAGAATTATATTATTATAATATAATATGTTATTATAATTATATTATTATAATTACTGTTTAGAAATTATATCCCAAATCTATCTCTCTTTGAATGAATTGCCCAGAATTGTATAATTATTATATTCAGGAATCACCTGTTCAGTTTGCCATGTCCTATCCACTAAGTTTGAAAACTTCCTTTGAAATTAAGTGCATAGGATTTTGTTTCTTTTATTGTAATATCTTTAATAGGTACCTAGCACTAGTAAAATGTATCTCTGGATGTGTGTAGTCTCATTTTTTTCCAGCTTCAAGTTAATGGGGAAATCTTGCATTTCCTGTGTATATGATAATAGGGGAAAGTACTATTTAAAATGTGAATAAGCAGAAGAAACAAATATATGAAAAGGAAGCAGATATGTTGATCTTGGTCGTTAGCAAATAAAAGTTACTGTGGAGAACCTTTTTCTATTGAGACTCTCCACATGAATAAAGACTGTGGAAAGCCAGAATCTTTCATTGGTGAAATAGTGTCTATCTGTTGCAGGCATGCTCTCTGATTGCTTTTTTGGGAGCTTGGCAATTAGTTCACCTTTCTGAGTGCTTGCAAAATCCTGCAGTCACATGACTACAATTTGTGATGTATTTATTTTTTGCTAGCTTCAAGCAAATGATAGGTTTGCACTTATGAGTGTGGCATCCAATTTAACAACTGCTGCTAAATATGGCATTAAAATTTGGTCTGGTCACATGAATGCTTTGACGCACAATCATATCAACTTATGACTGGAAATATGACTGCAATAATAAGTTGAAGACTATATGTATAATAGTTTATTTGAACAGTTGGCCTTTTTCATTTTTACATGAAGATGTGAAAATTATCTAGAGCAGAACCACAAAGCATTGCAGTTGGTGAATCTTGATTCACATTAGAAATTTGAATGATATGGATTCTAACAGCTATCTATCGAATGCCATTACATTCTTATGTTACTTTGTTTGCTTTTATTTTAATTTCATTTTAATTGTGTAACGTAGGGGTCCCCAACCCCTGGACCGTGGACCAGCACTGGTCCATGGCATGCTAGAAACCAGGCCGTGCAAACAAGTGAAGCCCCTTCCGTGAGATGGAAACATCATGAGAAACCAAACCCCTCTGGTCCACAGAAAAACCTCTCCAGGGAACCAGTCCCTGATGCCCAAAAGGTTGGGAGCTGCTGATGTCTGATATCTGAAATATTCTGTGACCAAGCAGTTTATAAAGGTTTCAAATAATAAGTAAATATGTGATTGGCAATTATTAGGAGAGCCAGTTATTTGAGTGGCTACAGACTGGTCAGAACGTCTGAATCCAATCTGCCAGATTTGTTGTGGAAAAAAATAGATTTCGAATATGAAACTGTCTTCATGAGCCCCTTGAGAAAATGTAAGATATGTATTTAACAAATAGCTATACAGTAGAAGGTTTTTTTAAAAATCACCAGTCCAAATTCACCTATTTGTACCTGTTCTGTAGGTGGTGCTGCTTCGTCATGCTTCATGCTGACCAAGATGGAGAGAAACTACAAGCATTGCTTCGCCTTGTAACAGAGCTGCTAGAAAGAGTGAAAATTGTAGAAAAGCTTGGTAATGTCCCACAGATGTACTGTTTGGCAGTTGTTGAAGTTGTAAGAAGAAAAATGTTTGTGAAACACTACAGAGAGGTAAGTAATGAGTAGATAATTTAATCCTAGAATATTTTATAAATTTGTGTCCAATATATATTTGCTTTATAGAGAAAATGTGTTTGTACATTTGTGTTTAATTAATTTTTTTTGTTTTATAGTGGGCTGGTGCATTAGTAAAAGATGGTAAACATCTTTATGATGCAGAAAAAGCCAAAAGGGAATCTTTTGGAAAATTATTTAGTAAGTATTATAATTATTTCTCTGCTTTCAAGCTACAATGGCACAAACAACATCATAACATTAGAAGAAATGTGTATTTTGAATAAATTAGTGTTGATTTTTATATTATGCCCAACTATGTGTAGCATAATTATAACATGATGGTTTTTGTAAGGTTTGAAGCTGGCAAGGTGGGAATTAGCAGGATCCTGCCAGACAGAATCATTATGTAAACTTTGAACAGATGCAAGTCTGGAAAAGATTGAGCAAAGACTCCATTGACATGGAACAGGTCAGGAAAAAAACCTAGAATTTAAACCCTGGATGATGGTCTATTTACAACGGACTCTGGACAGAAACATACATACACCTTCATTTTTATGTTTGAAAGTAAAATATCTTTTGAATATGTGTTTTTTTCCTGGTCAGAATATTATGCTGAATCAAAGAAGCTCTGCTTTTTAACAGCAGTGTTCCTGAAGAGTAAAGATTATTCTATGTTTGATGTGAAGTCTGACAGTTTTATTGAATCATATAAATGCATTTTTAAGTCACAATTATTCATATGACTGGCCTCAGTCATGCGATCACATTATTGGCAAAAGGGGTGAGAGTGTTTGCATGTGAGAGAAAAAAAGGTAAAGAACAGCCATTTCTCCTCATCAGCTTACTATCCTGTGCTATATTGTCCTGGGCACTTTTCTTCTAGTTTACCTCTTGTATCAGGAATGTACTAGAAAATGAAGATGCTGGGATCATGAACAGTATTCTCTTCACTTTTCTCCTATTAAAGGTGTGTAATCCGTTAAGAGAGAGAATGCTGAAAGCAAACGAGATGGCTATAGAAATGGTGCTAGTGAGAATGAATTATATTCTTCAATTATAGGATATATTTTTGTGGTGATGGATGATGAACTGTACCTGATCTATTAGAAGAGACTTCAGAAAAGATTGAAATTACAACATTGGGCACTGGGAATGGAACTGTACTGATAACACAGGATATAGAGACACCTTAATAATGAGAATAATAGCGAAAATACAAATACCAATGAAGAACAGGGCAAATTATTTGACCTATGTTGTTTCCAAGGTGTCATAAAAATGCACAGAATGTGGGGACAGATAAAGGCAAACACAAGTTTTAATGCAGGAAGGCAAATATAATTTGGTAGTCATTGTAAAGCCTTGTGAGGGAAAACTGACGACTGGAATGGATTGAAGGATATAACTTATTCAAAAAGAAATAGGCTAGATAACAGAGGGGAAAAGGGCATTTAAAAAAAAACCACCACACATCTGGAAAGCCAGATATGTGAGCATGAAGATTTGGTCAGTAAAATTTTTAAAACCCCATTGATATAAAGCTATACATATCATGCAGATTGGAATAATTTGTGAACTTTTTAGGGAGTTCCAATATAATAATGATGGCAGGCCTTAACTACCTGGATGCCCTTTGAAAAGTCAAGTTGACGAATGCAACTCCCATTTCTTCTGTGGTCTTGTTATTTCATTTTCCAAAACATTGATGAAGGGATAGTAGGGTTGCTTGGTCTAGATCTGAACCTAAACAATAAGAAAGAACTGTTGGGAGGAAAAAAAATCTGCTTTATTTTATAATTCTGTGGCTTAGCTTACATAATTTGTTTCATTTCTTCTGCACGTTATTTTAGTGCTGTAGTGAAAATTATGGTGTTGTTTAGCAAATCAGGTAGATAACTATAATTGTGATTAAAGCTAAGATTAGAACTTAGCTTTTTAACTAACCAGGCATTTGTTAAATGCTTTACTTTTTTCATTCTTCAGATATCTTGATATTTTGAAATAAAAGAATGTAATACTCATGAGAGGGGTGTGATAAATTAAAGATATGCTTTGTTTCAATCCTGAAACATATTGTGACTTAGAAATTTTCCCAAATTGAAACCAGGAAGATTTTTGGTTGTTCCAGGTTTTGGCCAAGATAAATTCTAGAGGAGTCTCACAGGGCGATTAGGGCAATGGCCCCCAACCTTTTGGGCACCAGGGACCAGTTCTGTGAAGAGATATTTTTCCGTGGACTGGAACAGACGTGGTTTCATGTGCTGCCTGTATCCCACAGGTTTTCACAGCCCAGTTTCTGGCATGCCACGGACTAGTCCATGGAGTGGGTCCATGGATTGGGGGTTGGGGACCTCTGGGACCTCTGCCTCATCTCTCCACCACATGGCCTGTGTTCTGATCTGCTCACAATTTTTCCCAAATCAAAAATATAACATATAACAAGTAGGATGGGTAGGAAGTCTGGTTGTATTTATTATATTTGAATGGAAGGTCACTGGCCTGATTATCACCCCATCTTCCTGGTGCTTTCCTTTCTCCACCTCCCTTAGCAATCTCATGTCACTATCCTTAAAATCAAGTTTAGCATATCTACCTGCCCTGCTTGCTATTTCTAATCTCTTTATGCTTTCCTTTACCTATTTCCCCTTAGCCAGTATCACCCTAGCCTTTTCCCTTCTCTTCCCATCCTAAGACACTTCTGCCCAAAATGTGTCTTTCAGTTCTAGACCCACGCAAAATATCTCTAATCAAAATGATTTTTTTTTAAAAAAGGAAGGAGATATCTTAGTTGAATAGAGAAATATTAGTGCTTTGTAAAGCACTTCACAAAGTGGTGTGGCATAAGGAAAACATCTCTTAAAGTATTAAAGCAGCCATGTTCTCCACAAAGTCTTACGATAACTGATAAGATGCCTTTCCTAATTGTCTGTATGGATGCTTCTATGCCCAGCCACTTCATTTACTTTGCAATCCCACCTGTTCAGTCATTTTGAAAAACCTTTGACAAACAACTACACAAAAGGTTTAATACTTTAATTAATCCTTTAATACTTAAATGAAAGATATTTCCTTTGTACTGTTAATAATATATCTCTTCTCCCAGCTTTATTATACAAATACTCACATACTTTTGTGTTGAAAACATTTTGATCTTTCTGCTTCTTTTTGAGGCCTTCACACATTTTCTGGAAAAGTTGTTCAATTTTAGTCTTGAATTTTGATCAAAGTGAAAACTTACCTTCCTTAGAAATAGACAATAAACTATTCTTTCATATTAACAGATTTTCTTACCCGTGAATAAAAAGAGGAACCTTTATTTCTTTCAACAGGGAAATCTTTCTTAAGAAATCGTTTGTTCAGGGGCCTTGATGCCTGGCCACCATCCTTTTGTGTGAGTGTTTTATCTTTTTTTAAAATTAAGAAATCTAGTTCTTTTCTAAGAATTTTAAATAAATAGCCTCCTGGGAAGAAGCCTATAGTGATTTATAGTATAGTATTAGCAAACTTGTAATTAAGCAATATGTAGGCTTTATATGTAATATTTTTCATTGCACTTAATAATATAGATTGCTGTAAAATATTTTATAATACTAATTGTTGTTATATTCATTTGTATATGGCTTTAAATAACTATGAACAGTTAATTCATATTTATTGTAGTTTTGACTAATTTTCTGCAGTATTGTACTGTGTAAACTGATTAGAGAATATATAAAACTTGATTCTTATTATTTTAAATATGTGATTAGCATTTACATGTTTCTGACCCTTCACATGATGAGAGGCAGAACTAATAACTTAAATAACTGATCTGAATTAAATGCCACAGAAATGTGATAGGAATAAGAATTGTTTCCCCAAGAATTGTTTCCCCTTGCTGGCAGATAATAAACAGGAACACTTTTCAATCTCCCTGTTGGCACTGATCAGATTTCTAAATTAATTTCACTTATGTTAGAACTATGGGGCTTTTAGTAGCTTTACATTTCTGTGAGATGGTACTACATATTTATATATTTATTACAAGAGGTGAACAACCTGCTGCTATTCATATGTTTGGGATTATAGCTGCTTCGGTACTCTTACAGAATTTAGAGCTGTATTACTTATTTTCACTGAGCTATCTACAGTAATTTAAATATATTTCCTATATAATTACAGTAATTAAGATCTTAAGAGTAAACAGTTTAAAGTCAGATTTATTTTCCTTTGGTGTAGTCTATTTTGAGTTGTACTGTTTTCAGCAGTAAAGAACTGTTACTGTTTATCAGTTATACAATTGCATTGTTTTAATAGTAACAGGTTTAATAGTGACATATCTGACAGTGCTTTCTACATTTTGAATAATATTTAATGTAATGTAAAATGTAAGCAATTATATAATCTCTGCATTAATATTCATTTTACAAAATATTTTGGATAATATTTCTTCATTAATATGATCTGTGAATGGCATTTATAATCTGCTTATCACAAATAATCACAGTCTCTCCGTGAATGCTTCATATAACCTCTGGTAGTTCCTCCAATCCTAATCCATCAGATTGGACTATTGAGGAGAGCATTGTTTCCAGATAGAATGATACCCATTCATGATTTCCAGAATGGAATTATTGATCAAATCCACTTTTTAAAAAACTTTCATATTAAAACTCTGTTAGAACAACATATAAATGCAGCTATTGAACAGCTGTTTATAGATTTTATGTATCTGAATGTTTGCCTATTTTAATCATGTATACATTTTTTTATTTACAGACTCGAAAACCTCGCAGATTTGATGGTGAACTTCCTGATATTTCATTATCTGATTTGCAGTTTCTTCAATCCTTTTGTCCTTCAGAAGTACAACCATTACTCAGGTAAGGTATTATTTTAATTACCTGAAATAAAGAGCTTCTGCAAATAGATAGCTATTAAAAATTAAAATTGCAGATACTTACAGGAAAAGTTCTCCCCCTCCCCACTTTCTGGTTCATGAATATGCAGCTAACCAAAAAAATACAGATTTCAGCAGTCTCTGTAAATGTTAAAAGACTATATAGCATATTTATAATCAGCTTAAAATGTCTGTATATCAGATTTGTGAGTTGGGACTAATTTCAAAAGAGAAAAAATCCATGTCAGAAATTCTGGGCAATAAACAAGGAAGAAACATTCCTGTGTTCTTCTGTTATTTACATAGATTTATATCCTACAACTATTAACATGTGGGTTAAATATTTCACACACAGTCTTTTCAAGGGGACAGTCACAGTAAATTTAATTAAATACATAAATATATTAGAAGAATTTTTAAATTAACATTTAAAGAATACTACTTCTTTTGGACTAAGTTCAGATTCTTTTCTGATTAAACTTACCAAAAGACATTTTCAAAATAAAAATAGTGAAATAGGATAGGTTGTTTGCTGAAGTTCTCCATCATTTTATCATACAATCTCTTGCTTGGCCTGGTTTAGCTAAGCTTGAAATTCAGGATTTAATAGTGACATCAGAACAGTGGTGGAATTCAAATTTTTTTTACTGCTGGTTCTGTGGGTGTGGCTTGGTGGGCATGGCAGGGAAAGGAGACTTCAAAATTTCTTCCCTACTCATGGGGGAAGGATATTGCAAAATCTCCATTTCCACCCCACTCTGAGGCCAGCCTTCAAGATTACAG
>JANHFP010003807.1:26242-39029 GCA_032468135.1 Calamaria suluensis | reverse complement strand
AGTTGGAAGGGACCTTGGAGGTCTTCTAGTCCAACCCCCTGCCCAGGCAGGAAACCTTACACCACTTCAGACAAATGCCAGGAAAGAAAAAAAAGAAAAAAATCCAATATAGTTGCCCTCATGTGTAGAGAGACCCACTATAAAAAATATACATGGAAAACCAAACTAAAAAGCATGTTCTGCATTTGCTAAAACAGCCCAGTGTGTTTTAGCACATCAATTTCCCTCTTTTGGATTAAGCTCTTACAGAAATGATATATAAAAATAGAATTCAATGAGCCAAATTGTCTCACATCGACAAATCGTCATTTGCTCCGAAGAGAGTGGGTTCTCATGTGAAATGAAAACATTTTCTCCCTTGCCCGAGCCATGACCCCCTGCCGGCCAGGAGTCAAGACCATCCATTCCCCATTGAGCTATTCAATTGCTATTATCCCAGAAATTCAAAAGGCATGGTAGGAGGGGAGGGGAGGTGTCTAGGAGGTTGATGTCTATAGTAGCTTTAAATAAAAGTATATTTTCTATAAGTAGGACCAGGAATCTCTAGGACCTGCACAGCAGGTTTGCTACAAAAGGCTTTATCAATAAAGGTAAAGGTTTCTCTCGCACATATGTGCTAGTCGTTCCTGACTCTAGGGGGTAGTGCTCATCTCTCCTTCAAAGCCAAAGAGACAGCGCTGCCTGAAGACGTCTCCATGGTCATGTGGCTGGCATGACTAAATGCCAAAGGTGTACAGAATGCTGTTACCTTCCCACCAAAGGTGGTCCCTATTTTTTCTACTTGGTTTTTTAGGTGCTTTCGAAACTGTTAGGTTGGCAGTAACGGGAGCTCACCCCATTATGTGGCACTAGGGATTTGAACCGCTTAACTGCTGACCTTCCGATCAATAAGCTCAGCTGCCACTGTGTCCCTTTTTCTTCAAGTTTACATGATCAAAATCCAGATGTTTGGCAACTGGTTCATATTAATGACATTTGCAGTGTCCCTGGGATCCATGTGGTCACCTTTTGTGACCTTCTGACAAGCAAAGTCAAAGAGGGAGCTAGATTTACCTACCGATCATATTGCTAATCTAACAACGGCAGTGATTTACTGAGCAATTCTGGCAAGAAAGGTTGTAAAAAGGGACAAAATTCTATTTTAATTGTATATTTACTATTCTGTTTTAAATGAAATGGCTGTACACCGCCCCGAGCCTGCAAGGAGAGGGGCGGTATAGAAATATAATTAAATAAAATAAATAAATAAAATTCACTTAACAACTGTCTGGCTTAGCAACATAAATTTTGGCCTCAACTGTGGTCACAAATCAGGGACTACCTGTAGTGGCTTTTCTCTTGTATGAGGAGTGATTCAATTTGTCTCCTCACACAGAGTGTCAGAATTCCAGAAGATCCTTTTCTTCTAGTCAATGAACTTGAGACAGCCATTTCTCAAAGATTCATCTTTATTAGAAACAGATAAACTGGTACCTCAAGTGAAAAAACGGAATCTTACTTTCCCACTTTGTCATCATCTATTCAGTTCCTCCAAATTCCATACCCCACCCTCAAGGAGGTAACATTCTCCAATACCAGTAGAGGAAGCCCTCTGATCACACCCACACCATCGTAAATATATGTTATTTCTATCCACTTATCTATTAACAACACCCCCCTTTCTTCTACTTTCCCACAGCTAGAATTGGCAGCTTGAAACTTCAGGCCTAATGTGGTTTCCAAAGCTGACATAGAAGGTATTTTGTTCCTCCCAATCAAACAACAGATTTTTTGAAGGATAGCTAAAGCATCTGGCACCCCAGGGGTAAATTCCACAAGTCAATATATGAAATAGCTACTTTTTCCTCAGATCCAAACCTGAGACAGCTGCTTCATTCCACCTCAGCAATAATTATAGGCAACTAATGGGGCAGTTGACAATAAGTGCCATTCTGGTAAATTTGGTGTTCTGGACTGTTCCTTTACCTAGGACCTAAATGAAATCCTGTAGACTTTGATGCTATTAAATTCAGAAGAACAGTTTGTTCATGTCCAGATCTCTTATATTTTATCTTCCTGGGCTAATTTTGATTTCTGCCTTGGTTCCTCCTTCTCTGAAACGCCAAATTAAATTTCATTAAAACTATTCTCACATCTTGCTAACAAAATACAAGATTCAGAGCTAAGAAATCTCAGATGAAAACTCCAGAGGATATTTAGAGGTCAGAAAGGGGTTGGAGTTTTCAGTATCTCCTTTCTATCATCTTTCAACATCTGAATTTTTTTTGAGCCCAAAGGTTGTCAATTTATTTCCATTGTAATGGTGCCTCTAATCCCTTGTGTCATTACTTGTTTTATCTTCACTCACCCCCTTCCAAAAAAAGACCCCAAAACAAATATAATTTCCATATCTGCTCCTTCAAAAACTCTCAGACTTGATTTGTTTTTCAAAAATAAACAAGTCTTCTGCTTTCTTAATTCCTGGGCTTTTTTCTTTCCTCATTTGTAAAGGGAAAAACAAACACAGCCAGAATGAAAATCCCAATAAATTTTAACAAATAGAAGAAAAAGAAATAATGATTTATTCAATCTCATTAAAAGCATTGCTCCACAGTTTTGATTCCTGGTGTTATTGCTTCCCCTTTTTTCAGGTATACAGATTTTAAAAGGTATCTTTCCTCACCACAACAAGAGCATCAACAAATGACTGGTTTATTTACATTGAGGTACTTCCTCTAAAGTTTTAGTTCCTGATTTTCCTTTTGCACAGCCATATAATCTAGAGAAGAAAGGCTAAACCATTTGAGGTCCCTATTCTAGGACCTAAATTCTAAGCCCCAGTAAAAGTACTAGAAAATATTATCCCTCTGTATGAGTTTAGCTGTCCCAAAGAAGCCACATCTGGCACATTTTGCAGAAGAGATGGAACTGTAATCTCTGGACAGAAGCTGCAAATCACAAGGTTGATCTGCACAATGAAGTTGTCCTGGTGGGAGTATGGGCCACAGACCTTTTTTTTTTATGGCAGGAATGCACATTGTGTTCTCTACTGGCTCTCCACCCACTGGGAAGGCAACCTCTGATCTTCTTTCTCTGCTACGTGTCAGAAGCAATGTTTTTTTCCTGACTTCTGGCAGCACACATGGCAGGTACCCTGCTGTGATCCATTTCATGTAGGCAAATTGTATATCGTACAGTGTGGTAGGAATGTTGGCTACTGCTTTCGACCACTGCTTTGTTTTTTAAATCATTTTCATTGAGGAACTACATGAGGTGGGCACCAACCATTCTTTCTCTTTTTTAATCAGGTGAAGCAGACCAGGGTTCTGCCAAGGACTGAACTATTTAAAGAAGGAGTAGAGATGACATGATGACAGTATTCCAACATTTGAGGGACTGCTACCAAGGAGAAGGGGTCAACCAATTCTTCAAAGTACCCGAAGACAGGACAAGAAGTGCAGGATGGAAACTAATCAAAGAGAGAACTAATGTAAAACTATGGGGATAGTTAGAATTACCCATTCCAGTTAATCAGTGGAATGGCTTGCCTCCAGAAGTTATGGGTACTCCATCACTGGAGGTGTTTAAGAAGAGATTGGACAGCCATTTATCTGAAATAGTATAGGGTCTCCTGCTAGAGGGGGGGTTTACTCTAGAAGACTTCCAAAGCCAGTTCTGTTATTCTGTCAAAATACAAATCAATCAATACATTTCCCCTTTCAGCCCATGTCACAGGAAGCCCATTTCATTGGAAATGAGAGGGGAGGGCTCTGTTGTTATTTTTAACCCATCCCCAGTAAGTACAGCATAGGGAAAGATGTTAAGTACGACAGGCAAGAGACAATGGAGAAGGGTCATACAAATTTGTCCATAGAAACAACATGATCTCAAAGAGTTGTTAATGGGAAAAATGGAGCCAGATTTCCTGGAGTGGGTGAGGGAGGTATGAAAGCAAAGGAATCCCTCAGACAGGAGCCATGATTAATGCCACCTGGATAGAAGATCAGGAGATCAGCATGGCTAAATCAGAAGAGTGAAGCAGCTTAACGAAGTAGTGTGGAAAAGCCCCCAATCATATTCAGGAGAGCAAATTCTAAGCAGCTTGTTTGTCTGCATCATATCACTGAACTGCAGAACTTTGGACACTGTGAAGGAAGCTTGATTCCCAGGTCCTGTTAGAAGCCTGCAAATTTGCCTCTACCAAGGGGAGAGTAATTCACACCAAAGGAGGTCATCCTACATGAAATGTTTGCTAGGACTATCAAAACAATGACACTTTCACCATTTTCTCAGGGAATAATAGTGACTCTGTCCAAAGACTCTAAGAAGGGAGAAAGCCAGGGCTCATTCATTCACCAAGAAAGCTGATTTCCCTCCCCCTCTCTTCTCTATTAATTGGGATCACCAAGCCAGCATGCTGTCCACAATGAGGGGACAGCACTACACAAGAGGGGAAGGAGAAGAATGTGGTTGGGCCCCTACCTAAAGGAGAGGATTTTTTGTCAGAAACAAAGAATTGTTTTTTTTTTCCTCTTCCTCTCCCTCTTCCCAAAAGAAAACTGTCATAAGTTTCTTTTTTTAAAAAAAAACGAGTACAAAGGGATGAGAACAAGTCAGAGAACTATTTTTCACAGAGAGCTGTTTCTCATCATCAAAATGATAGCTCCTTTATAAATTCCGTAAGACTACAGGGTAAGTCTTCTGATCCATACAAAACCCAGCCGTTTTGAAGATTTAATTTCAGTACGAAATCCTTTGTTGGTACATTACTCCCCACCACCACCACCACCACTCCAGGAAAAAAAAATGCTTTGCTGACACTGGTTTTTTTTTGTTCCCAAAGTGTCTGCTGTGGATAGAGAGATTCCCAGGCACCATTTAGGGAAAGGAGCTGGAGTAGGGCTGCCTCCGGATTTTTGAATTGTTGCTTCTCTTCAAAGTAACACTACCTAACGCTGTGCAAAGGCAGTTCTACAATGCCGAGCGTCATCGAGCAGCATAAATAGCAAGCACGAGTGAATGTGGAGATTGGGAGGGCACAGATTTCAAACATACTTGGCTCTCCCTTCTCTCTTTTCCGCACACCCATTCCAAATGCCTTAAGCTTTTGGGTCCCAGGCTGCTTCTTTTTGTCTGCAAAGACCCTTTAGTCACATTCTGGCCAAGTCTGGGGTTTTTTGTTTTTTGTTTTTTACCCCCCAGCCTTTATTTTATTTTATTGCCCAAGAAGAAATCTCATCAACTGGATTTCACTGAAATCAGGTTTGAATCTAGATTTTTATATGTTTACTTTGTTTGCTCTTTTCTCCCCTTCTTTTCAGCAAAGCCCTTGAAATGTGGATAGTTTACCTGACTGACTGACTGAGATGAAAGATAAATTTCTGTCTAAGTAGCTTGATAAACATGTGTGATGTGTTTGGGTTAATGCAAAATGTGAAGCTCAGCTATATCCAGTGTTTGCTGAGGCGTTTCTCCAGACCTCCCCGGGCATTCTGAAAATTTGATTTGACAAACTCACTTGTAATATCAGCTCTGCACAGCAAGTTGCTCTGCTCTTTTGGAGGGGGGGAGGGTTAAGGGGAATTGTCGCTTAGGTCTTTTTAATCTTTTTTTTCCCCAAACCGATCAAAGTGATACAGTAGCCGTAGAAACGTTTTGGCAGAATACCAGGGCTATAATACTTAACAGGAGCTTGAGGTCAAAAGAGTCATAAACTTAAATGCATTTAACATACAGACGGGTTGAAGATATGATTGCTGCTGTTGTTTGAAAAGCAAATAGAGCAGAACGTACTAGCAGGGTGAGAATTGTTGGGCCTGAAAAAAAGGAATTAATTATTTCCTCCATAAATCTCTCCTCTGAAATTAATATTGTTTTGGGAATAGATCTTACAGTATTATCCACATCACCATCACCATCTATTTATTTATATTACTGAATTGTCAGATTAGCAATACTCCCTCTCCCTCTCTCTTTCTCTCTCTCTCTCTCACTCACTGTGTGTGTGTGTGCATGTGTGTTCATTCCTATAAGGTAGCATTTGCAAGGTGGATTTTACTGGGCATTCACTGAAATCCTTGCAAATTTGCATGGAAGCCATACAGCAAATAAATGAATGCTGTGAGGTAAGCTAGGCTGAAAGAGATTAACAGCCAATCGATTTCATGAAGCTGAAGCTTTCAAGTCTCAAGGTAAGAAATTATTCAAATGAACTCCAGGCTGATTTTCATAATTGTATGGAATATATTGTCGTAAAATTTGCTGATAGCCTCTAGGTTTGAAAGGCCACACAAATTTGTGGAAGGTAATTTCTAAGGGCTGATAGGGAGCAAACTGCAATTGTACCCCATTGCTGCTGTAGCAGTGCTGAGTGGAATATGGATTTTAAACACAGTTACTATGATTTTGAATTGCTTTAAAAATAACGATAGGTTGCCCCAGACATGGCATGTTTTATATTATGCATATATTATGAATTACTGATATTTATAATGTGTTGTCAATGTACATAGCATTTTATGAAGAGAAGATATGATAAGCCTGCCTGCCCAAGGAGCTTACACTCTAGAATAGATCTAAGGAAATGGAAGGAAGAGAGAAACTGAGGAATGGATAAGCAGAGGAAAAATCTTTTTATTGTATATATCTTGATAGAACTGCATACTAGAATACAGAACTATTTTAAAGGTTCCTTTAAAAGGTGGGTTTTGAAAAGGGGCTTAAAAGGAAATAAAAGTGATGGTCCCGTGGCGGAATCCTCAAGGAGAGCTGACATCAGGGGTGAAATCCAGCAGGTTCTGACAGGTTCTGGAGAACCGGTAGCAGAAAGTTTGAGTAGTTCGGAGAACCAGCAAATACCACCACTGGCTGGCCCCAGAGTGGGCAGGCAATGGAGATTTTGCAGTATCTTTCCCCTGTCATGCCCAGCAAGCTACACTAAGCCCACCAAGTCATACCCACAGAACCAGTAGTAAAAAATATTGGATTTCACCACTTATATGGTCCATTTATCAAACAGTAAAGGAAAAAGTGAGGAGTCACTGGAAGGACCAGAGTAATGTAAGAGGTAAGAAAGTAAGAATAGAAGATTTTGAAGATAAAAAGAAAATTCTTGTGAGATCCAAAAGAGACAGTAAAACAAAGCAGGTGTGTGGTCAGATGTAGTTAATTCTAGCAGTGTTGTGCCAAAAGTGAGACCAGGAGAAACTAGAATAGTACCATATATAGTTATATGCTTAGCCCCAAAGAAACTTATTCTCAGATAATTCACTAATGAACTGAGTTAACGTTTACAAAAGGCCATTTAGGTTTCTTTTACTAAAATGTAATGGTGCCTGTAACTATTAGACTTGTTCATTCCAATTACATAGATGTGGAGCTGTGGTTCTCCTGGCCAAATGCTTTAGAGCAACTGCACAGCAAAGCTGTCCTTTTTTCCTATTACAGATAGCTGGTTGGCCAGAGATGGACTAACAATAAGTTGAAAAGAAACAAGTGTTGAAGCAGCTTAACATCCCATCTCCCACTCCTCATCCCACCCAAAAAAAACCTGTCAACTACTAATAAGCCTGGGAAATAAAGAAAGCCTAAGAAACAAAAAAAAAAAGCTACAACATTACATTATTCTGCCTTACAGTGTTTTTTTCTGCCCTTTCTGTAGAATAAATACAAGGCTGAAGATCACAGATGTCTCTGACATTTGAGCAGAAATTAATCTCAGCTAAGCAGTATTTCCTTCCGTTCCCTCTTCTCTTCAAAGAGTCAAATATTGCCTGCTGCTGATTGTTCAAGGCATGTAAAGCTAGAACCTTTACGAGAATGGATGGCACTATCTCCTCCACCATTAGAGTGGCCACAGACACAGAAACTGGCAGCCTGCTCAGAAGCAACCCTAATATTTCTTCCAACAACACATGGGGTGAGGCCTTCTCTGCCAGCTCTTTGGAGGACATTGTTGCCACCTGCACCATTGGGACCATCCTGTCTCTTATGTGCATAATTGGAGTGACAGGCAATGTCTACACCTTGGTTGTGATGTGCCACTACATGAGGTCCTCTGCCTCCATGTACATCTACATCATCAACTTAGCCCTAGCAGACCTGCTCTACCTTCTCACTATCCCTTTCATTGTGGGGACTTATTTCATTCAGGAATGGTACTTTGGGGATACAGGTTGCCGTATCCTTTTCAGCCTGGATTTCCTCACCATGCACGCTAGCATTTTCACCTTGATGGTGATGAGCACAGAGAGATACTTTGCGGTGCTGAAGCCTTTGGACACTGTGAAGAGGTCAAAGAGTTATCGAAAGGCAATTGCCCTCATTATCTGGGTAGCATCTCTGCTTCTCACCCTGCCAATGCTGATCATGATTCAGCTGGTGGAAGGGGAAAAGAACATCTGCCTCCCCACCTGGAGCAAGCTGTCTTACAAGATCTACATCACCATTCTCTTCTGCACCAGCATTGTTGGCCCTGGTGTCGTCATCGGGTATCTCTATGTTAGACTAGCAAGAACCTACTGGGTGTCCCAGACCACTTCCTTGAAAGAGACCAAGCGGCTGCCCAATCAAAAAGTCCTCTACTTAATCTTCACTATCGTGCTGGTCTTCTGGGCCTGCTTCTTGCCATTCTGGATCTGGCAGCTGCTCTTCCAGTACTGCGAGCCTCTTCCCATGTCTCCTAAAGCCACTAGGAACATCAACTACCTGACCACCTGCCTGACCTACAGCAACAGTTGCATCAACCCTTTCCTCTACACCTTGCTGACCAAGAACTACAAAGAATATTTGAGGAACAGGCAGCGTTCATTTCACAGCAGCCGCAACTACTTCCAGAGAAGGAACCGATTTCAAAGGATTTCCGGGAGATCTTTGTCAACGACCAGCCAGCATTGTACAGAGACTTTTATGCTCCCGCCCATTCCTGGGGGAAGTAATAGCCCGTGATGAAAGAAGCACACTTACAAAATCAACTGTCATCAAAGTCAGAGGGAGAAGAAAGAAAGCATTACATTCGAAAGGGAGGGATTGTAGAAGAGGTACACGCTGGGTTTAGAGTTTTGATGGTATCTGTCATCATAGAAAATCAGGGGGGGGGACTTGTGTAGTTCATACAACCCGTGATATGTCACTGTGAGTTTTTTGCTTCTTGAAATTTTATTACTCCTGTTGTGAACAGTATTCACCTCAAGCAGAATTATTTGGGAGATAAGGGTATGAATAAACAAAAAAAAAAGTGTTAATTTGTTTTATGGTTAAGCTGGAAGGTAGGCGGCACTTACGTGGAAACTGAATTTGAGGGAAATGTTTGACTTTCTACTGAATTCGTATCAGCTAAATTCAGATATAGGGACTAAAAACCTGGGTACTTGTTGTCCAGCAGATTTCCCAGGACTGACAGTTGTGAGTCCTGTGGATAAAACCGCTTCATGCGCACTTACACATTCAAATCTGTTTGCCTTTTACCGCTAGCACCTTCCTCACTGATCATCTCCAGTGGGTCTCTCTATGCTTCGAAAAGAATTCCAAATGCATAATTTGGACCTGAGGAAAAAGTGCTGTGACTGAGCTGACTCAGTCCCTCTTTAGGATTGTTTTTCCCCCCCGCAAAGAAGTTTCATCTTCCCTCTCAGGGGTTATTTTAATAAACAGTAGAACAGTCCAAAACACTTTTTCCAAAGCACATATTTTTAAGCATGCACAGCTCTAATGGCAAATATTATGTGGCAATGTTATAAATTCAGGTATTTAGTCCTCAACTTACAACCATAGCCACAATTGAGCCCAAGATCTCTGTTGCAAAGCGAGACATTTGTTAATGCCCTGTTTTATGACCTTTCTTGTCAAAGTTGTTAAGGGGAATCACTGCAGTTGTTAAGTTAGCCACATGATTGTTAAGTGAATCTGACTTCCCCCATTGACTTTGCTGGTCAGGAGGTCACAAAAGAGGATCACATGACCCTGGGACAGGGGCCATCATAAATATGCATTGCTTGCCAAACATCTGAGAGTCTATTATGTGACCCAGAGGTGGGTTTCAGCAAGTTCTGACCACTGTGGAGAACTGGTAGCAGAAATTTAGGGTAGTTTGGAGAACCTGTAGTAAAAATTCTGACTGGCCCTGCCCCCATCTATCCTCTGCCTTGTCCTAGCTGATTGGGAGGAAATGAGGATTCTGCAGTATCCTTCCCCCAGGAGTGGAAACGGAATGGGGATTCTGTAGTATCCTTCCCCTGCCTTGCCCAGCAAGCCACACCCACAGAATCTGTAGTATTTTTTTTTGAAACCCACCACTGATGTGACCATGGGGATGCTGCAATGGTCATACGTGTAAAAAAATGGTCAATTTTTTCAGTGCCATTGTAACCTCAAACGGTCACTATATTAACTGTTGTAAGTTGAGGGCTGCAATGCATAACACATGCACAAGATTGTTCAATGAAAACAAATCAAAGAGAGTATAATTTAGCATGTCTGCAGTTATGACAGCTGCTGTGTAGTATCTGTTGGTTAACATAAACAAGAATTAACCCAGGTTGTTCTTTAAGAGCCATGCGACATGGCTGGACAGAAAGTTTCAATAACAAGTGTCTGTGCAAACTCCATTCATTTCTTTTAGAAGGAAATCTATGGGATCCAGCATTTCTGTATGCAAACATTTTACAAAGCAACATGTAATATTGTCATCAATCCATAAATAGTGGCATTTTTTTAAAAAAGAACTTTTTGCACTAGCTAGGACCTCTTACTACTTTTAAAATTTATGGAGGACCTCCAAAAAAGCTTTGGTTTATATGGGTAATATTTATATTTCCCATATATTAGAAATTGAAATTGATGCATTGGTGGAATATTTATTTATTAAATCACATAAAATAACAGTATTAAATTCATGATATATTAACATAAATAAAATATTGATAATAAAAAGCCCTATATTAAAAAAAAATGAGAAGTGTGCCATTGTTTTAAATATCTGCAAGTTTCTTCAATAGCTTGCAAATAATTTTGATTTCAAGGACCCTTAAGAGGTGTATTGGGGTATCTCCATAGGTTCCAGAATCCCCCTTTTTAAAAAAAAGCCATAAGCACTTTAACACTTGTATTCTTATCCTGTGATAAAAAAAAGAAAATAATTTCTTAAGAAATCCGTAGCAATGCTGCTAGAGAATTGTGGCATTTTGAAATCGTGACATTTCTGCAATGTTTCCCATGTAAGTGAAGGTGTGCTTTGTATCTTTTTTTTTTTTTTAGTGAGAATTTGGTTCCAATACTTTTACCTTGCCAGGTTTTACATATCAATGCACAATGTGTCCATTAATTATTTTACTTCATACAAAATATAGATACTCCTTCATTAGGAAGCGCAGTTATCTCCAATATGACATGGAAAGTGGTTTTTCTCCACGCACCAGGAAAACCTTGACATTTTTCTGGTCATGGAGCAAGGAATGCGTTTTCTCATTTTCAATATTATAAAAGTTGATGGCAGGGGGGGGAGCGAACAATTATCCCATTACTAGTAAATAAAGAATCTCCAGCCCAGTATAATACATGGCTTTTACCAACCATAATATAATAGGGCTGCACAAATTCTTTGGAAGAAAACAATGATACTTCCTTCCCTTCCTCGTTTTCTCTTTACGTTAGTTTTGTATTTAAATGTCTGTTTTTGAAATTTAATAAAGATATTTAAAATAAAAAGATGCTACTCCCTGTTCAAACCTCTATTGCCTCTTCCACAGTCAAGTTCAAAAGAAAACTAATGCAGCTGTGAGTGTACACATGAGGAGAGCCCAAATCAGCCTGGTGGAGCTAGACAAAGATACAGCTGCTTTCATCATTTAAACATGGGCCTCGTATGCATTCCCACAAATTGCCAAGGTTCACACCCCCCCCCAAAAAACCCGGTGGATTTCCACAGCGCTGTAACAGAGGAAACTCATTATTTTCCTTAGAGTTTATGAGAACTATCCAGCACGTCCCAATGGCAAAGAATCCTGATTTATGCATACTTATTACAACTGCACATACACTCGCAGGATATTGTGGTGTCCAGCAAAAAGAAAAAGAAGGGGGAAAAAGTGATACTTTAGAGAAAATGTTAGTTTTTTATTTTGTTTTCAGTAAGGGTAAGTTGAAGGAATTAATTCCAAATGGTATTTTTTCTAAATCAGGGAATTATAGAAAAGAGAACTTATACAGAACAGAGAACTTATATAGAACAGAGAATTATAGAGCTTGTTCGGACCGTTTTGGGAGATCCAATAGCACTGACCAGATAACGTCACTGAACCAGTTCTTACCATTTTGAGCTGGGCTATCTCGGGCGCCACTGCACAATTTATTTATTTTTTTCTGAAGTGGAATCGGCATGGCAGAGCTCGCTGCTGCCCCTCACACCTCCCAAAATTGTTGTGAGCATGTTCAGTAGAGCATGCTTTGCACACATGGATGCCAAACATGCTCTACTGTGCATGCACAGAGTGCACATTTGCCTTGTGTGCTCCAATGCACATGTGCAGAAAGCATATTCAGGACATGTGCAAATCATGCTGAATATGCTCATATGCTCTACTGCGCATGCATAGAGTATGCAAAGCATGATGATCCCGAGCACTCACGTGCAAGAAAAAAACTGGTAGTAAACATAAGTGGAACCAACCCCTGCTTCCAAGGTCAGTAAAATAAGCACTGTTGGGGCAATATGCTGACAGTGTAAACTGCTTAATGAGTGCTGTAAAGCAGGGGTCTCCAGCCTTGGTCCCTTTAAGACTTGTGGACTTCAACTCCCAGAATTGATGTTCAA
>JANHFP010003807.1:7077-18773 GCA_032468135.1 Calamaria suluensis | reverse complement strand
TCACAGTTACTACTATTGAGCAAGGTACCACATATACTGTACCTGTGCAGTTTGTTTTTCTTGCCTAAATGTAGAATCTGTGGGTCAATCCTTGGGATGGAAGAGCGAAGAACCACCCTAGCTCTGGGGATAAAAGGCAGTGGACAGAGATGAATAGATGTAAAAAGCTAAAGGTTTCCCTTGCACATATGTGCTAGTCGTTCCCAACTCTAGGGGGCAGTGCTCATCTCCATTTCAAAGCCAAAGAGCCAGCGCTGTCCGAAGACTTCTCCGTGGTCATGTGGCCAACATGACTAAAGTACGGAACGCTGTTACCTTCCCTCTCTATCTACTACCTCTATTCCCATTTTAGATTTTCAAGAGTGACCTCAAAATGTTCAGGAATCAGGAGCAGAAAAAGTACAAATAGTTAAATGTCTCAACGCTACACCTTCTACCGAGGGATCTTGCTTTCAAGAAGACCCACTCTCCAACATGAACTATTGCACGTTTTGTAATGAATCAGGGACAACACAAGTGGCGGCACATTCAGCTGGAAGAACTGAGATGCTGTGATGAACCAGCACGGATCAATTAGTCAAAATCCCAAAACTGAAAACTTAAACACAGTTTAATTGTCCAAAACTAAAACCTTCTTTATTCCAAAGTTTAATTGCCCTTCTTTCAAAACCCAAAAGTAAATCCTTGCCCACAAACTGTGGCTTCAGTCCAAAAGTAATTGAAGTCTTATCAGGAAACAAAACCTGGATGAATGGTTGGTTACTTACAGATATCAAGGACACGAGACACTAGCCTGTATCCACGGCTGGCTTTTAAAGACTCCACTCAGCTATCTTTACTCTCGAGTAGCCTTTTCTTTTCCATAGCCCATTTCTCCCTGCGTCTCTGTCTGGCGTCAGGTGGGGGCGCTGTTCCCAATTCCTCCTCTGAGATGTGTTTCTCTGACTCCACCCCCAGCTCACTGGATGCTGCCGGGACCTGCACTTCCTCCATTCCAGCCTCCCCCTCACTGCTCTTTGCCAGCTCCTCCTCTTCAACCTCTGAGTTGGATGCTGGCAGAGGCATGACACTCAAAGGCCTAAAATAGGCTCCATTGTTCTCCCAGGATTTCAGATTGGAATCTTTCCCAGCATATTACTTTCATCAGAAATTAATATGGAATGTTCTGTATATGTTAAATTGTGACTCTTCCCTTCAGGTTGGAAACACTGTTCATAATTCTCCCAAGAGCTGCACTGGAAACACTGAGGACAAGCAATGATACTGTACCTGGCCAAGGTTTGGTGCTCACATAACATTCACAGTATTAATCTGCCATTTTTAAAAAATCAGCTAAGTATAATTTAGTTTCTTAGCATTTTTATATTGAATATAATATATTTTTACATATATTATACATTTTATATTATATTAAATTTAAATAAATTATTTATTTATTTAAATCTATTGACTCCAGTATATTATAGACAGCATATGAAATTAAGGAAAACATTAAAAAAAAGCATTGAGAATCACAGACAATTCAGACCAGACTAAAGGACAGCAGGAAAAAAAGGCAAAGAGGGGCCACTGAACAAATAATAAACACCAAACCTGGGTCCAAAGGCAGGTTTCAAAACTTTTCTAAACCCCATGATTGAGGGGTTCAGAAAACCCTCCTCTCTGGGGTGATGCTGTTAGGATGCCCCAAAAGGACATACTTTCCAGATGGCAGTGTTTAATGGAGGGCACCTGGAATGCCCCCCACTCTGCTGGAATGTACTGGGTGGGCAGAAGCAGTTGGGGGGGAGATCGACAGTTGTTCAACAATCCAGGCCTTCTGCCATATATATTACTTTAAAAGTAATAACCATAACTTTGAATTACACTTGAAATCCAGCTGGCAGCCAATGCAGCTCATATAGCAGTAGGTGCACTGACAGGTGCCTGTTACTGCTCAGGCTGTTACTTTGGTTGTTGGAAGCTGGCAAGAAGTTATGAGAACATGCTCATTTAATGGCTCATGACCCTTACTTACAATGGGGACTGCAGGGATGGTGTGGCTAAGCACTTTACAGCAGTACAACTTAGAGATAGAAATTCAAGTCTCAATTGCCATCATAACTGAAGGGCTATCCATATGTGAGATAAGCAGCTATTTAAATATGATGAATAAATTCATACGTAATAACAGTCTTTGCAATACCGAGTCTCCTACTGAACTAATTTCGGAAACCCTAGAATTTAATGCTCCTCATAGCAATAGCATTTAGACTTATGCACCACTTCATGTTGATTTTACAGCACTCTCTGAGCGGTTTAGAAATGTCAGCATTTTGCCCCTGACAATCTGGCTCCTCGTTTTACCTACCTCGGAAGAATGGAAGGCTGAATCAACTTTGGGCCAGTCAAGATCAAACTGCTGGCTATGGACCTGCAATACTGCATTCTAACCACTGCCCCACCACGGCTCCTAGAATTATAAATCACTTTGGGTATTATGACTGTTCATAACACCCACCCCAACATCTGGACACCTTCTCTCTTGAAATTCTGCACTGCGTGCTAATAAGATTCCTGCTCTCCTCCGTCCCATATTTTGCCTTCTTGGAAAGCCAGTTACAGTAGCTATGCCACTCTAAATTTCACCCATTGTGAAATTGCATGGTCTGTGGTGTTAACACTCAACTTGGTATGTCTCCAGAGAATATCTCAGGGGCTCCAATATCCAAAAAAGAAATAAAATGTGGGGACTTGGGGGTGAGCATGTCTAATCTCTTAAGAGACATGCAATTAAGATTGCCCAGCAAGGTACTGATCAGGTGCTGGATAAGTGCAAAAGAAGAAAATGTGAATTATAGGCACACCTACAGACTTTCAAAAGGAAGGAAAGGGTATTTGAAATAACTAATTGAAGAATTCAGGCTAGCTTCTTTTGCCACACTTTTATGCCTGTCAAAAAAGCACCTTGTTGTAGCAAATGACAATAAATAAAACGTTCAGAAACATAATGTATTGGATTATAAAATGCCTAGTTAATGAAGCAAATCTAGCTGGGCAAATGATGTCTGTTATGGAACATGTTAATCGTATCATAAGACTAATAGGTAAAATTCTTTGGCTGCCTTTGGGTGGTAGACAATATGCATCCATTTGCAAATTAGTCATGCATTCTGAATAAGCCAATGTTATATATACAAAATGTAAAGACCACATTTAGTATTATTTGGATCTTTTTCAGCAAAGGAACTCCAATAGTATTGCTGCTCGAGGAAAATTTTCATTGTTTATCAAATAAAATTACAGGTGATTTTTTAAAAAAAGTTAGATTGTGGTGTATTCACAAATCAGGAAGCCTCTGTGTAAACATCATATGGAGACACTGATTAGTTCCAGATGGAGAAAGGATTGTGGCAAGGTTGCATTCTTTCACCTTTCTTATTCTACCTGCATGACACGATGATCATGAGGAAGCTGGAACTTGAAGAATAAAAAATCAGAGCAAAGACTGTCCACAATCTTTGTTAGGCTTTCAACACAATTCTCCTCTCAGAAACCAAAGGAAGCCTTAAACATCTAATCAAAAGGATTAAAGAATGGAATGAAGAATTTGTCCTCTTATGGAACATCAAAAGCCCAAGTTCATGACCACTTTGAGGAACGAAAAGGTCAAGATAACAACTGAGAGTGAAGAGATCAAATGTGTACAAGAATTTGCCTGCTACTATTGCAGGTTGATCAAAGCACTGAATGTAGTCCAGAAATAAAGCATCAATTGCACTGGGTTGCATAACAATGATGAACCAAGTATAGAAAACAAAGACATCAACCTGCCAACTAAATGCAACTAAATGCAGATTAATCCACGCTATTGCGTTTCCCACAGCTGTTTATGATTTGCAAAAGCTGGACTATGAAAAAACTAGACCAGAGAAAAAGAAATCTGGTCAAGCTGAAGTGTTGAAGTGTCTGTGCATTTGGCTGACACCAAAAATGATAAATAAGCAAGTACTGGCGCATATTAAACCAGGCACATTGTTGGAAAGCAAAATTACAAAATTATGTCTTACTTATTTCAGCGTCATGCCTCTGTCAGCGTCCAACTCAGAGGTCGAGGAGGAACAGCTGGCAGAGAGCAGTGAGGGAAAGGCTGGAGCTGAGGATGAGAACAGGGAAGAGCAGGCCCAGGCTGGACCCAGTGAGCTAGGGGAGGAACCAGAGATGGGAAGTTCAGAGGACAAACTGGGAGAAGCTCTCCCACCTGATCCAAGACAGAGACACAAGGACAAGAGAGCTTTAGAAAAAGGTCTGTTCAGGAGGAAGTGAGAAATGGGATGCAGCCAAACTGAAGCCTTTAAAACTACCCAGTTTGAGATTAGAATTTCTGGAGTCAAAGGCTGAATTTGCAGTTATAGCTTTTCTCTGATCCTTACTTCCTTGGTAAGATTTTCTTAGCCAACTTCATTCTGTGCTATCTATGAGTACCTTGGACTGCAGCCAGATTTCATTGCTAAATCTTGGCATCTCTCCACTTTGTTTTGGAAAAAAGCCAACATTGCTGGGGGAAAAAGCATTTGAGTTTTGAAATAAAGACTGCTTGCTTATCATTTATTGCCTTTTTTGTTGTTGCATCAAGTTGGGTCATCACACATCGGCTTCTGATTAAGAATATTATAATATTTACTTTAACCAACGTAGTATAGGTAAAATGTGGCTTCATTAATTAGGAAAATGGAAATAAAATTGTTATTTTTATATAGGAAAATGGATACAAGTAATGAAATCGCCCTTTCTCTATAGATTTTAAATCAAAGCTACAGGAAAAAGGGAACTGAATCAGACAGATGGAGAGCTAGAGAAAAGTAAAGATGTTTACCTACACCAGGTAAATTGCTGTAAATAATAACATGTCTTATCTAAGCAAAATAGACTAAGAGCATGAATGTTTCTGATTTCCCCAGTGATGCTGGATTATGAAAAAGAGATATTTTTGGTAATTTTATGCAAAATGCAACTTTCATATTATGGTTTGCCTTGAAGAAAATAGGAGTCTTGGACACAAATTGGAAAAGAAAGAGAAGCTTCTCTCATTTCCTATGGAGCAAAAAAATGTAGTGGATTACATAACTCCAATAATTTCCAAAGAGATTGCCATTATTATTTTGTTTTTTCCATTAACAGATTATTTTATTTGAATCCATTCTTAAAATTGTACCTGTGGGTTGAAACACTTCTTGCTGAAATGTCAAAGTAGTAATAATTTGATTGATCTCGTTTTAAATAAAAAACTGTTCTTGATTGCCTAAGAGCCTTCCAATAATGTAAAAAGGTAATGAAAATTACATATGATAGCACTACATTCTGAAAACTGTATTATCCAGAAATAATTGAAAAACAGTGATGCACACTTACTAAATTATTTTTTTAGCAGATGAGTCAATGAATGGGCAACATTTCATTCGTTTTCAAATATTTCCATGTGGAATTCCATAAATTTGTTTTTCAGATATTTCTGGCTTGGATATTAAGTTCGCTACAATTGTCTAAAACTACCAATTTAAATTACAGAAAATGTGTATAAAATTTGTTTAGCCAACTGAAAGAAAGAAAATTGAAATCATATGGCATACAGTATGTTATACATGTGTACTACATACACACACACAAGTACACACATTAATAAATAAGATCCATTAGCAAGATTGTTGGTTTTATCAGAGACCACATGATTGCAATGACCTCTTTTCTTCTCAAGTAATCTTCTTACAGCAATTTTTCCGATCTGAACAGTTCCATCCCAGGGAAGATCTCAAAAGTGGCAAATTGATAGACTTGATAGACACAGCATGGAAATCAAAGCCCATTATTTTCTACGTGCATTATTTTCTACGTGTATACATATACAGAAAAATAGGGATTTGATTACAACATGAAATACAAAATATGAAATGAAACTACAAAATTAATACAATTAAAATCAAACTTTAAAGTTAAAATCAATATAAGTAAAATATTATTAAAATTATGGCTTACATCTCTATGCTAAACTATCCACAAGGGACTTGGTCTATCATTTATTTATGTTATAAAAAACACAAACATCTATAATTATGACTTTGAGTCTTAACTGGCCTTTAGTTAACAGGTAAAGTCAAATTCACTTTTACAGCACTGAAAAGGGTTTATCCAGATTTCTTATAAGAGTGCATAATTTCCCATAATTTCATGCTCCAGGTGATCCTCCACTGTGCTACTATGAATTTCCAGACAACACTCTCATTTTCTCATTAATTAAATGAGGATCTTAACAGTTTTTAGTCAATTCTACCCTTTGGGAATGAATGAGACTACTGAAAAAACAAGCTTGAAGTCAAACATCATGCCAGATTGTTCCAAAATGTTTTAGGCATTCCTCATGCCACAAAGGAGCATAGAGCTGATAGAATATTAAGACAATGTTCATAAATCTTTGGATTTGAGCATTTGTATGTTTGTATGAAGTTATTCTAGGTTTTGATCTTGAGATTCCCTGCCCTCATTTTCTATGCTCTACCTAATTTTTTCAATACAGTCCTTGACTTACAACTACAATTGAGCCCAAGATTTCTGTTGTTAAATAAGACATTTGTTAAGTGAATTTTTCCCCATTTTATGACATTTCTTGTCATTTCTTGGCATTTGTTAAGTGATGCAGTTGATGTGAGTAACCCAGTTGTTAAGGGAATCTGGCTTCCTCATTGACTTTGCTTGTCAGAAGGTTGCGAAAGGGGATCACGTGACCCAGTGGTGGGTTCCTCCCGGTTCTGTCTGGGTCTTGTGAACCGGTAGTAAAACTGACGGGAGGCTCCGCCAACCCATCCAGAAGTCATCATAGATGATCTGTGTATGCGCAGAAGCTTGTGCAATCCCAATGGGTAAAGGTGAGTGGAACCCACCCCTGATATGACCCCAGGACATTGCAACCATCGTAAGTATGAGCCAGTTGTCAAAATTTTGACCACATGATCATGGGGATTCTACAAAAGTTGTAGCTGTGAAAAACAGTCATAAGTCACTTTTTTCAATGTTGTTGTAACTTTGAACGGCCATTAAATTAATTGTTGTGAGTCGAGAACTACTTGTAATACCATTAATTTTCAATGTAGACAATACTGTAGATTTAGTGATTTTACGTTCTGTATCATGTTTCTATTGGAGTCTGAACCTGCAGGGAAAGATGAGCTGGAACAAGAGCTGACAGAAGATTGAGAGGGCAGCTCCATTGGCCCTGGAGGAAACTGGGGAAGGGCAGAGTCAGTCCAGGCAAGGCTTCTCTGAATTAGTAAGGCAGGAGCAGGAGAGCTCAGGAGAAGAGCAAGGACTACCCCCTCCTGATCCTAGAACAAGGAGGGAAGAGAGAAGGCAAGATCAATGCAGATTGAACAGGCTATGAGGGAGGAGAGTGCCCTGCCCCCTTTCACAAGGCACACCTGGGGACTGAGATGTAAAGAGGTGCCAGTGGGAGGGATATTTGTTGGGAACAAACATTAAATCTGTGGAGCCACGTGTGCACTTGGCAACGCCTGGAGACTGCTGTATTCTGTCTTGTGGGGCTTGCCCGGTTTGCCTGCTTCGCTGAACTTTTTGCTCTGGTTACTATTTGGCTAACCTGGCTTATTGGACAGCTGGCCCTGGTTGCTATTTGCTTAACTTGGCTTTTTGGACTGTTGGCCCTGGTTGTTGTGTGGCTAACCTTGCTTACTGGACTATTCACAGCCAGAGGCTTCTGAAGGTGCATGTGAAAGCTTTGCTCCAGGACTTGTAGTGAATGTGTGGACATTTGGGGGGCACAGTTAGAGTAATAAAAGAGGGTTAGAGCTGTTCTCTGGTTGTTTTGATTTCATGCCATCACATTCTGTTAATCATTTGTATTATGGTGCCTTAGCCATTTTTAGCTCTATGGTTTTATACCAGTATATCAATCACATAGTTTTATATTCATAGTTGATTTTGTAATGCAAATTCATTTATAAACTTAATGGAATATGGCACTTAAAGCTTAACAATTGTTTAAAAGAAACAGAAGCACTGAAAGTGAGGAGATGATGCACTATTTGTCAAAATATTCATTTTTTTCCTCGGAATCGCTGTGAATGGATTTAGAAGTAAGGAGCATTTGGACTAAAGTAAGTGGCAGAGCAAATAAAATCAATCATTTTGTTCTACTGTCATCCCAACCAATGAGTATGTAATGGCTTACAGAAGCACTTTTTCACTTCTTTCCGTGAGACCTGAGGAGTGATGGGAGACTTTTGTCACAGCAACACTGGCTGACAAACATTCTACCAAACCTGATGTTTACAGGTAACCCCTGTTCTATTCTAAAGGCAAACTTTTTTTTCTCTCAATGGTTGAAGTCATATGAAAATTAAGTTCCTTGACCTGATATTACATAGGGAAGATTGGGTTGACGTTTTGATTGAAATAGTAGGAAACCATGCATAAAACAGAATATTTCCTTTAAGAGAAATTAAAACTAGGCAAACTCAATTTAGTATCTTGGACTTTAAAAATGGATTTTAATAAATTCGGCACAGTAATAAGTACCATCTTAGGCTAAGAGAAGCTATAATAGGATGCTGAAAGTGCACTTTCAGCCTGAATCACGAGATGAATATTTTCCAAATCTTTGGGAAGCATTTTTTTTTAGATTTTATTTCACATTGGTCAGACTCCACTTTTGTAATTGTAATATTCAGTTCTAGCCTGAAGACTACGAGTGATTGATTCCCCCCAAAAAGGTCATGTTTAATTCGCCAAGAAAATTTGGCTAATTAAACTGGCTTAAAAAACCCCGCTAACAGCAGAACCCAGTCCTAAGGTTTCCAAGATTGTCCTTATGCAGCATATCTGGGAAATAGATTTTTGTAACTAATCTAAGCCTGGTGTTTAATCCCATCATCTGTGGATTCGGGTTTTTTTTTTCCAAATGTGCATTTGCCATCTGCCTGTCCTTCCTCCTTTCCAGTTCTGAAATTTTGCCTTCACCTTGGCAGATTGGAGACACTACCCTCTGCATTCCCGTGGATCATTATAAAAAAAACCCCAACACTTCCCTACATCAGTACACATGCCTGTGAGGGGACAGCTCTGTAGAGCCCCTCTGACACATGCTGCTCTGCTTCTTTCTTGACATGGAATCTCAGGTGACAATTGTCTTTCCCATGCTGAAAAGCTATTGGCAGATATGGATGATGCTTATCTGTCAAATCTTCTGTATGACCAATACTCTGGACCCAGGCTGCTTGATTTTGTGCTTCTATTCATTCCATTTGTGAAGTTTGTGAACAAGTATTAATGTTGATCATTCATTACTTTTAAATATTCTTTTATTGCATTGTATGAATAGTTTTATTTACAGCTACAGATCTTATACATATTTTATGCATAGTGTGCTTGTTTGCTATAAGGCTTATCTTATCCTATCGTTTGTCCATCCATCCACCCTTCCATCCATCTATCCATCCATCCAAAAGAATCAGGAAGCTTAATATAAATCAACCTGGGAATTTATTCCTATACTTTTCAATATTGTTTTCAAGCTCTATATTGCTGGCAAATCAACTCTAGTAATTCTACATAATAATTCTGAGGGGTGTTTTATCATAGATTATGACACCTCCCAAAAGAAAGAAAAGGATGTTTTCCAATCAGAAATGACAAACCATTTGTATATCTACAAAGCAACAAACATAAACAAATGATTGGGGATTAAAAAAAAAAAGCATAGCAATTAAGGAACAATTTATGACATGTTTTTAAATAGCAATGCAATTATAGTCTACTTCTCACATTACTTGTGTAATAATTAATGCTTTCAACTGACCCCTGCATTTTGTGATTCATAGACTTATAATGCATGCAATAGAGATGCTTTGCTTTTGTTTTGTTTTTAACTTGGAAGTTTAGTGGTTTACGAAGACAGTAGCCGATGACAGCTTTATAAATAAAACTGTAGAGCAGGAGTTCAGTTCATAACTACCCTTTGTGCTTGAGCTTATCTTTGATCTGCATTAAGAAAAGATCCCAAATTACTCCCTTGCCTGAAGCCCAGGCTTCATTTCATGATTTGTAAAATCAACAAACAGAAACCAATTAGATGCAATGGGGCTTTATTAAAAAAGGTCACCCTCCAAATATCTTTGAAAGAAATCTTTCAGGGAATTCCTTCATGCAGTTATTCATAAAGTTGGGATGGGGGCAATGAGGGGGAAGGAGTTGAGATTATGTTTTCTCTTCCAGTGGACAATTGCTTTGTTCAATTGCCTCTTCCCCCCCTGTGATTCCTCTCTGAAGAATGGATGACATACAGTGTTTGGGGGGAAAAATAAGTAAAAATTAGCTTGTCATTGTGTGCATAGTATAATTTTGGTGTAATGGTTTTAGTACAGCTAATGAATCGGTAGCCAAGAATTCCATAAAAATGTACCTGCTAGCTTTTTGAGAAAAGGGATCCATATCCCATAAAAACAACTTTCGGGAGGAAGGGACCAAAATGGGCATGATGGAAAATAGGGCATCATGATGCCAGTTTATCCCTTTCCTAAGTGCATTTGCTACTTATACTGTTATAAAAAGACCTAAGTGCATTTGCTACTCATACTGTTATAAAAAGACCCTGAGATTCTCATTGTACCATGCTGCCACCATCACTCCATGAATGCTGAAGCTCAAAGTCTTTGCTGTGAGAGGGGAAGTTTTTCTTAACGTTGTTTCTGCTGTTCATAACAGCAGACTATATATTTATTTTTCACACACACAAGTGGTGGGTTTCATTTTTTTTACTACAGGGTCTGTGGGTGTGGCATGGTGGGCATGGCATGGTGGGCATGGCAGGGGAAGGATATTGTAAAATCTCCTTCCCTCCCCAATCCACTGCAAAATTCCCATTTCCTCCAGATCAGCTGGGACTAGGGAGGCAGAGAATAGATAGGGCCAGGGCCAGTCAGAGGTGGTATTTACTGGTTCTCTGAACTACTCAAAATTTCCACTACTGGTTCTCCAGAACTGGTCAGAACCTGATGAAACCCACCTCTGCCCCACACCATACCTGACCCAAAGCTTACAGTATGGGCTTTCATGTCATTGATAAATCTATTGATCAAGGTAGATGTGTTGAGCATATTTGCTTTAAAACACATTTGAGGTACGGCAGCACTTCTTGCTTCAGGGAATTTATTCAAGCAGCAGAAACTACTGTAAATCTAAGATGGAATGAAAATGGTTGCCTCGTGTGACTTTAAAGCAGGATAGCTTTAAGGCTTAAAACACTGTTGGGAGTGTGGGAAAAGAAACTTCTCATCCCTACTCTTTGAAGGTCTGCATAGGTGTCAGGAATGCAAAGGTTGTGATTTCATTTCTTGCTTAGCACATCTGTAAGGTTTTTAAACAAACGTCTTAACATATATTGCTACCATAGTACTAGTACTATTTTGCTAGTTGTTTTCTCTGGCACTCCTGTAGTTTCAGGAGAGAGAATAAATAGGTGCATTATGTATTCCAATAAGACAGTAATCCACAAATACTGTTTTAATACTTTAATCTCTACACACCCTTCAAGTGGACAACCATTTTGTTCCTTGGGATGCATATTCCTGAATTCCTTGATGACGGATCTTGAATCAAGAGAGGAGGTACAAGGCAGGGAGGGGTTTTATGTTTAAATTAAAATTTTGGGG